>JBBKCR010058322.1:0-10550 GCA_037577295.1 Ladigesia roloffi | reverse complement strand
TACAGCTCTGAGAATAAATAAGAGACCAATGCTCTATAGCCTCGACGGCCAGTGGAGAAGTGAGATTTTCCTGGGGAAGAAGTCATTAGGGCTCTCTACATGTCTGAGGCACGCGGTTCCCTCGCCGTTAGGGGGAAAGCGGAGTCCCGACTAGGGCCCCCCCTCTGTCCCTGTTCCTGGTTTATGTCCCTGTTTCTGATTGCTGGCTCTTCGCCTCTGTATTTTTGAGTGGAGCTCGGGTCTCGGACATTTGGCATGTAAGTATTCTGGTCTGTCGGTCTGCACTCCCTGCCTGCCTGTAACCTGTTTGTCTGTCTCTGGTTCGTGCTTCCCCTCTCTGTATTCCTTCCCCATGATTTGGGTTTTAGTAGGCCCTTGTCCCCCCCCTTATGTGTTCTCTGCTTCGCGGAGGCCAGCATGTCCTTGAGTTTATTCAAGGAGCACGTGGCCTGAGAAGTGAGCAGGTGTCTGTGTCTGTCCCTGTTGTCCCCCTCCCTGTCTGTAAGGCCCCGGTCCGTGCAGCACCCGTCCGTGAGATTCCCGTCCGTGAGGTTCCCATCCATGGGTTCCCGTTTGTGAGTTCGGATGGCGGAGCCCAGGATGGTGGAGCCTCCGGATGGTGAAGCCCAAGAATCCAGGACTGTGGAGTCAGGATTGTGGTGCCCCTCTCTGCCCCGTTTCCCATCAGCTGTGTTCCTGTCAGCCCTGTCCCGAGTCCTGTTTCCTGGTTTTGCTTTGTCTGTGTTTTCGTGAAGCAGTTCAGGCCTCGTGATGTGACTGTCCTGTCTTTGTGTGTTTAGTCATGTCCTCTGTTTCTTGTATTCCTGTTTTCTATTTCCTGTTTGTCTGCCTGTCAGTTTTCCGTGTCCTCGTTTCCCAGTCCACCCTCATATATTTAATGTGTGGTATTCTCATTCATGTTTCTGTCTTTGTATTGTAGGCTCGTGTTCCTCCTGGTTTTCCCTGCTCCTGGTCAGCGTGCAAGCATCCCTCGTCCGGTTGGCCACTGCTGTCTGGGTGTCCTCAAGCCGGGGCTCCTATTTTGGCTTGGTTCAGTTAGGAGCACGAGCCTTGTATGTTTTGTATGTTTCTGGGCCCTGTATTTGTTGTGTAACCCTGTTCTGTTTGTTCCCTGTTCAGACACGTGTTACTCCTGGTTTTCCCTGGGCCTGGTCGGCGTGTCCAGCTTCCCCGTCATCGTCCTTTTGGGTGTTCTCTGGTTTCAGTTCTGTTGTTTGCTTGAGGAGCATGGGTCCCTTTTCTGTATTCCTTGGTGTCAGTCTAAGTGTTTCCTTTGTTTGGTTAAGTCCTGTATCCCTGGTTTGTGTTTCAGACTGTGTTTTGTTTTGATTGGTGCAGTTTTCATTAAACGTGTGTCCGTTTACCTTTGGCGTCCGCCCCTTTTCCTTTCATTTCAGTTAGCCCATCCGTGACAATGAGGCACTGGATAATTTCCTAGATCAGTTCTTATTTAATGAGGACATATATAAAAACCCACTGCTGTAATCAACACTCTCCTCTCGCAATGAGACCAGATGGATTGCAAAACAACACTAGAAGTTCGTCAAAGGTCATTATTGCCATTTTTGTAAGAATGAACAAGAGATTTGTTTAATTTCAAGTTCTGTAAACACGTCATCATTTCTCTTGTTTGATGTTTTGAAATTTTAAGGAAAAATGAGTGCAACTGCAGGATTGATGGATGGATAGATGGATGGATATTTTTATTTGGAAATGAGAAATAGTGACATCAGTTCTTAAAAATTAAGGTAAATCTACACCTTTAAAAGATAAAACCTGAGAAACTGAACATTTTTGCAGTGGTCTCTTATTTTTGTTTTTTAGAGCTATGTATGTGAACACTGTAACCAAACATCAGAATTTCTTAAACAAATGTGGCTTTGTGCAGCCAGAAATCCTGTTAGACTGTTTACCTCTCCAAAGATTTTTTCTTGTAATTTAATGTTCTTGATGTCTGTCTTTAGTTAGTCTGTCTTTTTGTTGCTGTAATTGCTTTAATTATACAGGTAATGCTGCTGGTAAAATGGGCAGAATTCAATTGCCCTTAAGTTCAAGTTTCTAAAAGACAAAAAAGAATGAGAATCATGGGGAGTGTCCAATACAGGAAGGATTTACTCAATTACACATTAAAGCCAGTTTGAACTATTTGTAGTTCTGTAACATACTAACTGGATCAGATGCCTGTTCTTCTGGTCTTTGGCTTGGGAGTGTGTTGTCTGTCAACACAAAGCAGAGCTTGGCTCTCATTTTGTGAGACACAACATACATTGACACATCACTTTCCAAACTGGGTGCCATTAAACATGACCCAAATGGGGATCCTCCAAAAAGGAAATCACAGAAGCATCTCTTCCAACAGTCCATGTGCTACAGAGTACAAAATATTTTAGTGGGGAAAGGCATAGATTGAACAAGCAACTCATTGATATGAACATGGCTTAATGAACACGTTAAACTTTCAGCTCATGCTCCATTTGATGCAAATGGTGGTGGTGGTGGGGGGGAATCGAATCTCCAAAACAATGGCTTACAGACCTGAAAAGATGTTTACTAGAGCACAAAGTGTACATTTGTAACAAAGATTAATTGTGGTCACTTGGCAGGACACTCTAATACTTACACATCAGCAGCTTGATGTTTCTGTGTCCATACAGAACAAGTTGTACACATATTCCAGGGCAGCTTAACTTATTCATGCCCTGTCAGCAAAGAGTCCATCAGCCTGATTAGCATGTGTTCTGATTAGCATTTGCACTTGACTCTGTAAAAAGCCACATAGGATGCCTTTTGAGTGGATTATAGTCTGATCACTCAAACCATATTCAAAGGGGGTCAGAAATGGATCTTCACTATTAAGTGTTAATTGGATGTGTGTTTTATTCATGCATACAATTACACAGGTGGAGATGCCAAGTGCTCAACAGCAAGTGAGAAGATATCTGAGGAAATGCCAGATGGAGGATAAACCAGTTTGGAACTATCACCAAACCAAGAGACTTCCTACACTCTGGGCACCTTAAAGTGGCTGAACCAAGCTTGCTGGTTTACCTAGTAATGTGGGGAAATGTAAATGAAAGAAATAAAAAAGGAATAATATATGTGTTCTAACGTAGGTGTGCTTTTACACAGGAAATGAAAATTGGATCCCATCTTGTCACACTGGGAATGTGAAAAGTGTATATAAAATCCCACATAGTGTATCCAGACCAAGTTTTATTTGTTCTGAATTGGAAGTAATTCTGCCTGTCTTTTCACCCATGCCATGTGGGTGCAAATTTTTCTCCTGTTCTTCAAACTTCCTCATCTGCTCTCCAGAGTTCTCCCATCCGCAAGACCTTACACTGGACAATCAAGCACACTCACAAGGTCTACCATACATGCTGAGACGCTCAGGCTTCCCACTGCTCCATCACGCAGACAAGCTCTCTCCTGATTAAAGCTCACCCATTCAAGAAAATCCTACTGGCCCTCAAATTTGACCTTGACTACTTTGTGTTAATGCACCAAGTGTAAAATGCCATTTTTTTAAACTACCATCAAAGGCATACATATTCATAGGGGAAAGTGCTCCTTCAAAGGCTACATGAAACAGGATGAACACTGACACACTTAGAAAAGATGAACATTTATTTAGTGAACTGCCTGATATAAAAAAGAGGGATATGTCTGTGTCCGTAGGTTACCGCTAGGTATGACCCTTTTTAATGTATTATGATAGGGCTTTTATTTTGAAAAGGGGGTGTTTTTTAGTATTATTAGTTACAGTTGTCATGTATTTGTGTTAAGTGCTTGTGTTTTGTTATTGGTTTTGGGGATTGCGGGTTTTTTGTGATGGTTTAGAATTTAAGTTCAATTTAGGTGGACACTGGTTGTCAGTCCACCATCAGTATACCCTCGGAAGAAGTACACTTTTTAAATTCTGCAGTGTTTTTAGTGGTTTTACATTTCAGATAGGCTAACATGCCTAGTTTTGGTAGAATGAAGCACTTTTGCTGCATCCGAAATCGGACATTTGGAATTTCAGAGCCTTTACATAGTAATACAAGTAGTACATGAATGTTTCAATGAGTGATTCATGAAAAACAGGAAAATACATAGTAAGTAAAACTGAATTTTAGCAAAGCTCAGGTTCTACAGGGTTTGCCTTTTTACAGTGTAAACCCTAAATATGGCCCCAAACATGCTCCCTAAACACTTTCACTTTATTTTAAACGTATTATCCTTGAGAAAAATATAAATATAAACCCGTCCTTGTAGAATGTAAGATATCGATATTACCCCTGTATCCACACTGTAATTAATCCAGGGGCATTTTCTTTGGTATAAGCAGGGTAAATGCAGTAATAAATTCATTTTATTTACAATAATAAAAATGCAGAGCTTTAAGAACACTTGAGACACTCCACAGGGAAAGTCTGGACTGCAGCCTCACAGGGCAGCACCCCATCAACAGCAAGGAGAAGTAAATAACATTCTCGGATTGGCTACTTTAAAACCTCCCACCTCTGAGTACAGCTGACTGTAATGTCCGGGCCTTGTGCCCCACGCCCCTTCACTCTTGTGTTGCTTGTTTATGTTTGGGGCAGCACTGAGCAGCTAAAGTTAATTCTTTTCAGGTGACTGATTGCATTAAGTCCTAGCTGTTTCAGTCATCTGTACTCCGAGGCTGTATTTCTCTAGCACTTTGAATGGCCCTGCGTCCCAATACTTTTGGACATTCCAAATAGATTTAATTCACTGTGCCTCTCAAATGGACAAAAGTTTTGAGACTAAACTGTGTTCAACTCTAAGGTCGAGCATCTCAGTACTTTTTTCTCTTATAGTTATCGTCAGATGACCAGCATTTACATTGTATGTCATTACGTTTTTTCACATGATAAATGTATCTTGTTGACAATATTTAGTTGGAATTTTTGTTTACAAGAGCAACACTATATGCATGTTCTAATAAGTGTTTCAGCTACATGAGTCAGTCTATCTGGAAAAAATCCCACATTCGAGTCACACTTCAAATGCCTCAATGGAATCTTTTTTTTTTGGGTGCATTGAGTGAAGTTTGAGTGCTCTGCTGCAATATGCATTTTCATAAGGGATTCAGTGTACTGATGTTTTACATGACCTGAATTTGCTATGTTTCCTCCAGCTGTGTGTCTGAATAAAACCAGTGAATGGGTGGTATGTTGATTTTCACACTGCATTCTATCCTTCTAGTGTTCTTAAATGTGTTTATTCTCTGTATGTCTGAAAGCTTTTCTTTGTGAAATCTCTCTCTCATGTGTGAGTTCTGGGTGCTGCAGGCACTCCTGTCTTTGATCAATAAGTCTTTACCCATCCCAGAATTACATGTGGCTGCAGGTACTATCAAACCAGTTACACACTTGTCAATAGTCTCATTTCCTTCTGGGTTTCTCAAGAAAAACTCTCTCCCTCCACAGATTTGTTTGGTTTTAATCCAAAGGCTTCCATCCTTTTTTTGCTATTCATATTCTATCAGGGCTTGGGATATTATCTTCCTTTAGATCTATCTTATTGTCTTATTTAAAGCTGGAGGTCAGTTATGTTCATTACAATCTTACAAGCTACTGACCTTTCTATATTGTCTGAGATTCTGTTCATGCTTGCTGATTTCTCTAGCGGCACTGTTAATTATCAGCATGATTCTTTTTCATATCTGAATGCAGTTATTATCTTGTTCATTTTGTATACAATGTATTATGTATTGAAGGACATATTGGAAAAAAGGGTTTGAGCATTATAAAATGGGCTGTAGCTGTGATGGCCTTGGTTGGTAAATAAGACTGCTTAGCCGATTACTGGATTTCAGAATAGCATCTGGGAACAGTGCAACCTTTAACTAGAATCTGATTGATTCTAGGGTATCAAGTGGTATATGCCTTAGAATGAAAGTGGCAGTTCATTCACTTTCCTGTTAAACTCTGGTTTTCTCTGAGAGAAGCGGTTCTTCATTCTTTGAGAAAAATCGTCATTCTCTTCAGCATACACTTACAGAACACTCCAGAATGTATCCGATGAAAACAGCAATTAGATATCAAGAGTAGATGCCAAAAACCTTGAGTTTTACAGGAAAGAACCCTGTATTACAGGGTAGAAACATACAGTACACGGGACTAAATTAAGAAGTGTGGCCAAATTAGTGATCACACAGGTCCCTGATGTACACTATATGGACAAAAGTATTGGGAATCCTGACCATTACACCAACAAGGACTTTAATGATATCACTTTCAAATTTATAGACTTTAATATGGAGTTAGGTCCCTTTTCTTGCTGTAGCAGTTTCCCTTATCTTGGAAAGTTTTTCACAGGATTTTTGAGAGTTTCTGTGGGGAAATTTGTGCCCATTCATTCTGTAGAGCATTTATAATATCAGGCGCTAATGTTGGGGGCGAGAAGTCCATTCCAGTTCATCCCAAAGGTTTAGGATGGTGTTGAGATCAGGGCCAGTCATGTTATTCCACAACAAAATGTCTTGGTATGCTGAAGCACTAAGAATTTTCACCATATTGTGTATGTGGCTTAATCTTCAAAAGCACAGAAATTGCTTGCATAACTGAAAACTGGGAGTACACTCTTGGGCTTTAATGATAAATCTTTGTACTTTAATGATAAATCTTTGTACACGTGTATGAGAAAAATCAATTTATTCACTTATATTCAAAGGCAAATTTGAATGACTCTCTCTAAATACCATATTAATGTGATTCTGCTGACTAATGATCAAGGTTGTGAAGCCAAGCCTGAAGTGCTAGGGCAGTGACATGATTAAATCAAGGTTGTTATCTACGCAAACCATATGTTTCTGAGCTAAAGAATTTTAGATAAGGTGTTTTGTTTAGACACAAAAGAACTTGTTCAGGGCATTGCAATGGAGACTCACTGCGAAAAGCCATAACATAGGTTACAGCTGAAACATCTTCAGAAAGTAATAGGGTTTCGATAAGGTGAATGGTTTCATGAGAGCATAATACCTCTGCGGATGTCCAGTTCGTTTTGAGAGAACTTCCAAATCCAGGATTGGTCTGGGTGAAGAATAACTCTTCCCTTCTTAAGAAGAAAATAAAGTGTTTGAGGTGAGTGAAGACTTTTTGGTCAGTTTGCTGATTTTCTCACTGGCCCATTACATCTCGAAAGATGGGACCCATGCTTGGATTGTCTGATGGCTTGGATCCTAGGTCAGTGGTAAGAGTCCGACTTTAAAACACCTCAAAAAAGACTTGGACAGGGGATGGACAGGGGATCAACCATGGGCCATTCAAGGCTGGGAAACGACAAAGAAGGAGCTTAGACTTACCCCAACCTATAATAGGTCAGAAAATCCTTTGCTCGTGTTTAGACTGTTTTTTTAGCGCTGAGTTATTATAAAGGCCACAGGTTTCAGCCCAGGTGTGTGCGCCCAGGAGAGAGTTGTGAGCCCCGAGGCCCATTGAGCCCAGTCTAGATATATAAATTGTCAGGGCTATCTGTTTCCCTTTCAGCAGCTAACATAATATTTTGGGGGTTTTGGCTATCCTTGCCCTCATCTATAAATTGCTTTGATAACTTTTTTTTTTTTTAAGAGAAAAGAGAAAAAAAAAACACTGTTAATTTATTTAACTGCTGCTTAACAACTACACAATTAAATATTACCTTATACTTTACACATTTTCACTAGTCACTACACTAAAAGCTCAGCAAATCCAAGTGCACAAGTCTCTAATCCCACAGGCGCCCCTCCTTCCCTGGAAGGACATCAAGTCACAGTCTAACACTCATGTGAGAGCAATTACAGAGGTGCCGCAAAATGAGGGGCAGAGGCAGGAGAAGATGCTACGGACAAGGAGCCCGCCGCACCTGTGGGCAGAATTGACACTTTAGAATTTGAGGATGTCCAGACAGCCCAAACACCTGCAACACATGTGTGATGACAAGCAACTAATGGACATTAAGGACACTTAAAATTCACACACGCTGAGGCAGTTTTAGATTAAAAGAAAAAAAAAAAAGAAATATTTGACAGGAGATATTCAATGAATATCATGCCAGCTTATTACCAGGCTTTAATGAATAGTGATTTTTTTGCAGTGAATGATCATAACATTACTCATGATCCAGTCCTATAATATTACAAGGAAAAGTTTGATCTGGACTGTAATTTTTCCAAATTCGTACACTATTTTGTGTCAACTAGTGTCCGGAATACAAATACTGTTGGGGACACATTGATAAGATTTTGTTTTTATCTCGAACCGCTTTGTGGGGAGGCGACAGGGTGTCTGCCCTGTTTTGATAAGGTGAATGACCTTGTTGAGTATGAGACCTCTGCGAATGTCCAGCTTCTAAATCTAGAATCTAGAACTGGGGCCACATTTTTAACCATTGCGTACGCACAAAACGGACCCAAAATATGCGTACGACTCTTTTTTTTGATGCGATCTATTAAAAACAACTTGACAGCAGAATGTGCGTATTTGTGCGCAAACTCTGACCCATGCATATGCACATTTAGGAAGAAAAAATTGTGACCGCGAGTGAAGAGATTCCAAGTATCAAAATGTTTTCTGTCATGTGTACAGTACAGATGTAATGCAATTAATTTCTTTATTTGCTTTCCACACACACACGCCGAGGTTAGGTTAAGCAATTTAGATTTTAAACAAAACAAAATTAGAACAAAAATGTGTAAAAAAAAAAGTGTGACGTGCAGATGTGGATAATATTGTGTATTTGCAAATGAAGGAAATGTGCAAAGGAGCAATAATAAAATTGACAGTAAGAGGGTGAATATATTAGTCCATTTTAATAATTCCTTGGGTGTCTACATACCTAGATGTGTGCTTTTGGAGCTTTGTGCTGAACTGGGTCCAATGTTAGAGACACGAACCACGCAATCCCGGTACAAATACAGGCAATAAGGGCTCCATATGAAAACGAAGTCATTTATGTAAATAGAAAACATGTGCATTAGATTCACTTGCAAGTTATCTGCCATAACGCTTTTGTTGGGGGCTTAACTATTCATGAGGTGATTTGCATTTACCATGTATGGTTGAATGGGGGCGTGTCGAGGGCGGAATGTGCGGCACAATCCACGTGCGAAAACAATCCCAGGTAGGGTTGATTTATAAAGCTGAATTGGCGTGCAGGTGTGCGTGCACACGTTTTCATAAATCTGACTTTTCCTTTGTGTACGCCATTTTTGTCTTTTGGGCGTACGTACAGTATGAATTCTACGCAAAGTTTTATAAATAAGACCCCTGGTCTGGATAATGAACAACTCTCTCCTTCTTAAAAAGAAAAGAAAGTCTTTGAAGTGAGCGCAGAATCTTTTGTCAGTTTGCTGATTTTCTCACTGGCCATTACACATGAAAAATAAATCAATGAGAATTTTCACAATGCATTTTTCATCAAAGAAAGACATAATGCCTTTGAACCAAGTGACAGAACAGAGAGAACAATTTACATTTGCCATGTATTTGTTGCCATTAATGAAATAGCAGAATGATCGGTAACAGTATAATGCTTCATTAGTAGTATTTATTTTCTGTGAAAAAAGTTTTTTTCCTTGCTTAAATATTAAATACACTCAGTATATAGTGTACAGAAATGCAGTTCCACAGATGCATTCCATACACATCATGACCTCAACCCAATCCAGCACCTTTGAGATGAACTGTAACAGAGACTGAAAGCCAGGCCTTCTTGTCCAACATAAGTGCATGACCTCATAAACGCTCTACAGAATGAATAGGCATGAATTCCCACAAAAGGAAAGCAATTCACATACACCCAGCCGTTATATGAAAGAAAAAGTGATTTATCAGACAAACCATGTATGTGCCTTCGTTCATTAATCAGTGCCATTTGTGACTCTTTATGCCTGTCTGTGAGATTTACTCATTTTTAACCAATGAAAACTATTCCTATTACAAAAAGACTCCTAAGACATGCTCTGTAACTGGTATGCTGTTAATGACGCTCACTACCTCAGATGAGGGACAAATACTGGTCAAAAACTTAAAGTTGATTTCATTATATAATAATATAAAACATAGATGTGTGGGTGGATGGAAGGATAGATAGATAGGTGGATGGATGGATGGATGGATGGATGGATGGACAGATGTTTTTTAGGAATACAGTTTTCGGACAAATACTTAAAAAAATATTTGTATTCGGGAACCCCGCCCCCCTCCCCCTTCACACGCTCGCATGGTTAGGGCACTTGCCCTGCAATCAGAAAGTCATGGGTCGATCCTGAAGACCACTAGCTACCTCTGAGGTACCCTGAGTAAAGCACCGTCTCCACTAACTGCTCGCCAAGCACCGTGTTCCCTGCTGCCGCTGCTTTACTCGGTGAATGGGTTTAAATGCAGAGGAGGAATTTCGTGCTGTTCACACTGTGTGCAGTGGTGTGTTCACATATGAACGATTGATCACTTTCACTTGTAGATCTTCCGCTTACCCACCCCCTCCCCCCATCACTCGCTCAAGTTCAGGAGTAGGTTCGGGGAGTGGCGGATAGAGTTTGC
>JBBKCR010058311.1:0-10550 GCA_037577295.1 Ladigesia roloffi | reverse complement strand
ATTTATATCTGAAAATGACAATATGTAAAAAGCATTTAAAACATTTTAGGTAATTTAGGTAAACTCTGTTCTAGTGTGTAAAAGTGGTGGCCCTTCATATGGCTCATTTTGTGCTCCCATTTCATTAATAATCTTAATATGATAAAGTTTTAGAGTCAGAAAATATTATTTTTTCCCCAACAAAATGATTCAAAGGAAAAGATAAGGAGATGAGAATTGGCTCAAGACTTTTGCACATTGCTGTATTTAAATAAATTCAAACGTAAATTAATTAATATAATTTATAATGAATAAGTTCCTCTTCTGGTGGGTAACAGCGTTTATGTTCACAATTACTTCTGAAATACAGTGAATATGCAAATGTAGCTAAAAACGATAATCATATGATGAGATTTGGACTCACACACACACATACACGTATACACACATCACCACAAATACACACACACACACACACACACAACAACACATTGCTGTTTCTGATTGCGGGTTTTAACCCTGAATTCTTTGTTTTGCAGAGTCTTTCGGAGTGCGAGGACAGCTTTTACACAGAAAGCGGCGAAAGTGAGTGTGTGAAAGGTAAAGACAAAAATGTGCCAAACCCACCAAGAGCCCCTCTTTCTAAATGGCATTTAGCCTCTTTGACCAAGTGAATTGGAGTACCTTGCTACTAGAGAGCGAACTCTAGTGGTGAAATAACAGACAACAGCAGAACACAATATTCCTCCTACAGTCGCTGGCCACATTATTAGAAAAGCCCTCCTTTTGCTTCACTTACTGGCCAATTTATTAGAAAAAGCCCTCATAGTTCCGCGCACTGGACACTTTTATTATCATCACTGACTTCTAACTCCACTGTCCATCTTGCGTTTAGCATTCCCAGGCCTATATTTGAGAGAGCTTAATGTTTTCAATATAGTCACCAGTGATGAGAATAACAGCGCTATAATTAAATGGCGTTACTAACGGCGATTTTTCAGTAACGAGTAATCAAACCAATTACTGTTTCCCCCGTTACAGCGCCGTAACTGTTACTGACAATAAAATGCGTGTCACTATAACTGAGAACACTGAAGCGTTTTCATTCGAGCAGCGTCTCTCTCAGCCATCTCTCTATCTCTGGGGTGTGTGTGTGTGTGTTCTGGGCCGGGGCGGGACACATAACCAGTGATGATGACTGGTGTGTCTGTTCACGTGGAGTAACTAGGAATGCGATGATTGGCTTAGATTTAGTACATTTCCATGGTTTGCCAATCAGGCAGAGTAGGCAGTTCTACACAGGCGCCAGGCCACCTCATGCCCCCCCTGCTCTGAACAGCCAAATATTTAAACATAATTTCGACATGGGCTGGCTCTAAGAAAGAAACTAACGCTACTTGTGTTCTACACTGACTACTTAAAGCGCTACACGCACGCTGACACACGTGCTGTCACAAGCACATACCCCCCACTACGCCGCCCCGTTCGCATATGTGCCCCCCTAAAAACACACAGATCCCACCTCGGCCCCCCCTGGTATTTTAAGTCTAGAACCGCCACTCTCCAGGAGTCACAACGATGGCAAGTCCAAGTTCAAAGGCAGCTTCTGCAAACTGGAAGTTTAAGTGCTACTTTTCCCTCACTGAGGTGAAAGGCAAAAATGGTAATGTGACCTGCAACTTATGCCCAGGAAAAAGCCTCTCTCTGCGTCGCTGATTAGTGTACAATGTTTTATATGTATTTTATATTACATTTGATGTATTTTTTAAATAACGCAAAAATTTCTTTGCCTGGTAATTAGTTACTTTTATAGTAACGCAGTTACTATTTGTGAGAAGTAACTAGTAACTATAACTAATTACTTTTTTAAAGGTACTTGCCCAACACTGATAGTAACACTCAATTATTTGAACAGGTTTGTTTGTATTCTATGCAGCAGCATTTGAAACGGGTATATTAACGTCCTGTATTGGTTACGAAGACATGCCTTGAGCATAAACCCCCCCCCACACCAAATACGAACATGGATGTCCTGTCCATTGTTTGTTATTGTAAACCACTTCCTCACAACATCCTGCCACGTGGCAGGAAGCCCTATAATATAGAAATTACATGAAATCTAGGACTGGTTTAGCCAAACTAAAGAAGAAGATTGGTTGTCTTTTTTGGTCGCTGAGGTTAAAGCCTGGGGTCTGGTTTAGGTGTAGCATTACTGACTCACTATTACACAAATCAGAGGAATGTACTTATAAATGTGTGTGTGTGTGTGTAGGTACAGGGGACTCTGAGACGGATTCCACGGCTTCCACCACCAGAAGGAGAGGGAGAAGCTCTGAAAAAGGCAACTCCGTCAACGGGGTGGAAAAATAAAATTGATCATTCCACGCACACTAATGAAGAACTCTTATATTGTAGAAAAAAGGGAAAGAAGGCAGGAGGAGGAGGAGGATGTCTAACCCCTTCAGACGATAGAAGGTATATCAGGACATGGCCCGCTTGAACATTTAAAAACCATTTGTGGCCATCACTGCCACCAGGTGGCGCTACAGGTTTGATGATGATGATGATGATGATGATGATGAAGGTGGTGATGAAGATGGTGGTGTTAAAGCAGTAGCAGCTTTCAGAGAACCCTCTGAATGAAGCCAGATTACTCTTCCTCTTTGCAGTATTCCTTTTAGTATTTTCTCTGTTGAATGACTGACTGTTAGTGTTTATGACCACGTATCTAAAATTTTTGTCCACTTTAACACATTGTGCTTCACATTTTTTCTACTCCTTTACTCTCCAGCATGAAAACGTCTGTGTAGACGCACACTTAATGGGATAGTTTGGTGAAAATCACCCAAAATGTAGCTGATCAGCCGAAGTCAGGCCTTTAGTTTTAGCGTAGGAGCTTTGAGGCTAAAGTAGGTACGGCTAATACCTCTGCTCAGTACTAATTTCAGGCCTAAATCAAGAAACACTCAAACCATGTCAAGATCTTGTTACAACCTCTAAACAAGTACCCAGCACCAAGGTAGCCATTTGCAGGGGTGGTACCTTGCTCAAGTGTACCACAGTGGTGTTCTCCAGCTGCCCTAGCACGGCTACAAATTCTCAAAAAGCGTTCAGCATAGTGCCAAGTGTTTTTAGCTACGCTAATGCAGTTTTCTTTGCGATTATAAAGAAAATGAATCTATTTGAGATTACTGACGCAATCTGAGGTGAATGTGACCCGATTTAGCCACCATGCTACAGCTAATGTACTAGCTTTTGGGTACTAATGAGCTATACTAGAGAAAGTTTTCTTTACTTGTTAGCTATATTAGCATCTAGTGCTGAACTATTGATGCAATAATTATCTCAGCTGATCAATTACCTTGGGGTTAAATTGTGTAAACTTAGCATTCAAAGAGTATTTTACTCAAAAAAGATCAGCAGTGAATTGGTTTTAATGACTGATTAGCATGACTGCCTGTTCGTTTGTTCATTTTCATCATCAACATTTTGATGTACAGTACTGTGCAGAATTCTTGAGCATCCCTTCATTTCTTTATATTTTGCTATCAGTCTGTCTTGTATTTTTTATGTAGTCTTGAGGAACAGTTCCCCAGGCTTCCTCAAGTACTGTCACTTTTTTACTCCAGTCCCTGTACCTGACCAGTTTCAGAGGAATATTTTCAGCTTGTTAGGATACACGTTGACCTACGAATTATTAATTGAAGCAGAACAAAACACATCTAACTTAAGGCCTGAACCAGTTGTAGAGGATTTCAGATAATCAGGCGGTGATCAGTATATTGGTGGTGCTGAATGCTGAGTTGTTGAAACTCCTTTATCTAGGCTCCTTGTACCTTTAGACACTTAACAGCCTGTAGCATTAAAACATTTGTTTCTGTTTATTTAATTTCATTCTCTCAACATGCCAAAGATAAGACAGTAGGACAGACATCAACATTTCGCACCAACTAGATGATTTATAGCAAAATATGAAGTGGCACAGTACTGTATGTCCGGTAGGAAAACGGCTTGACTTACTTTGTTGGCCAGTATGTAAACCCGTGTGCCCATATCTCTGATTTTTCAGGTGAAACGCACAGAGTGAATGAAAAGCTGCTTTGAAAAAAAAATCTGAGTGAATGTCGAAGGCACAAGCACATGGTTCAAGCACTTTCTGTTTAGGGTCAGTCACTTTGTACTGGATGTTGCCTGTCCATAACGTGTCTTCACTGTTTAGTGTTTCTTAAAGGTCACTACAGCACTGTGCAAAAACCTTAGGCTCCTATACTAAATTTTTCAAGCCATTTTTCTCAGCATTTCATAACTAGTTAATCTTTTTGTCAGTGAAGTTAACATTAGAATAAATGCAAACAAACATCAGAGTAGTAAAACGTATCAAGTTTTGTTTGTAAAAAAAAAATATTGTGCGAGTCGATGAGGAGAACACAGGTTCTGTTGCAGATTCCTCCTCGGTTCCTCAAGCTAATGCTTGAATTTGTGAAGTTTCATCCACAGTTCCTTATTTAATATAATGAAGGACTGATTGATGTCACGAGGAACACATTGAAATACTGAACCCATTATAGCACTGCTCATCTAAACAGTTTTTAAATATGTATGCATGCGCCAAGACTTTTGCACAGTACTGTAAGTCGCACATTTGCCAAGCAGGATTCCACACTTAGCTAGATAACTTAAACCGAAGTTATTATCCACAGTAATCGGTGCAGATTCTGGAAATAGAGGTCGGAAAAGGCCGGAGCTCCTTTAAGTCTCCCGGGTGTAGTGAGAAATCCTGCTCTCTAAAACAGATCTGGTCTAAACTTTAAACCAATCATGTAGTTTAAACTTTATTTAACACAAGAACGTGCCTGCAAATGTGTGTGTGTGCGTTACATTACTGTACTGCTCCTCTTTTCTTGTTAAAACATCACAACTTGTGTGTCCGTGTGGTTTCAGAAGGGTCTCGAAGCAGGATTTCCCAGTTAGCTGGATAACTTAAGCTCAAGTTGAGGTCTGTCCAGTAAGACCAGGACTGCCCCCCACCCCCCAAACTACCTTTACAATTGGCAGGCTATACTTACAGGGCTGCGAGGCTAATATAGCAAGTCATATTTTTTCTTTAATGGGCCTTTATCTTCTTGTAATTGTTAATGAGTTTCACTTTTGTTTCCATGTACCAAAAACAGTCATAATTTATTTCTTCCAGCGCCTTGCAGTTAAAACAGGCTGTCTGTTACTGTGCCTTTAAAACTGATTTTTGCCAATGGGCCCCATTCTGATTTGCTAAACTGTTAGGCGAAACTATTTTAAAAAGTAGTTTGGATTGAAACACTCCTTATAACTTCAGTGTGAGTGGGCGGGATGACACTGTTCTTCACTGATCAGGCTAAAATGTGTAAATGTATAGTTTTTAAGTTAATTTTTTTTGTTTCTATGACATCACAAAAACAAATGTAGATTTAGACCATTTTTGCAGTTGGACATACATGGATTGCAAAAGCCACGTTTACATATATGCTTTATTATTATGCATTATTTATATTTTACATTTAGAGAGATTTCAGTTTTCTGTGATATTGGCCCTTTAAAAAAAGCCAGTGTAATATACTCTAGCGTTCACAAGTTTAGTCAATGTTTTTATTTATATCAAATTAAATAACTCACCAATTCTAATTTCTGTTATACATCTAGCATGGATTACAGACTAAATGACCATCTGGAATTCTATAAGAAACATTTACTGTGTAGTATTCTTTATCGATTAAATTCTTGTTCACAGAATTTGTGAACTTTTGACAGCCAATGCTTTATAATATTTCTATCTTTAAAGAGCAAGTTTTAAAATAACATTAATATTAACAGCAGGTTATTTTAAACATGTGAACGTTTACTGAGCGAGTCACGCAGGTTCAGAAACTACATAAATGAGTCCATTAGAGATCACTGGACCACCACATATGTTTAAAGGCAACTCAGTAAATCTGATTGGTGCGATATGAGCTTCTATAACTTGTTAGCTACATCAGCCTCGTAGCTCCAGATACACCAGAAAAAGTTCAGTTTGAAGGTTAGCCAAAATGTCATTTTCAGTTATCCAGCCAACTCTGATGCTGCTTTGGGGGTCCTGTCTGAGGACAATCTTGTTGTTTGGTCAGTGTGGTCTGAGCCCCCACTTTCAAAACTGCTGAATTGCATCCATTTGCCAAAACTTTCTGTTAACATCATGTAATTTTGTTTTTGTTTGTTTAACTGCTGTGAAACCTATAAAATGCCTTTTCTCTCCCTCACCCATGTCCACTTACACTGATTGGTACTGGTGGGGAACCAGCAGTGTGTGTGCATGTGTGTGTGTATGAGTGTGTTTGTTTAACCTGCACCCGTTTGCTGTGTTTTAACAGGTTGACCATCCTTGGTGAGAGCAAAACACACCTTTTAGCCCCAATAACCTGTTTATAACCTGCTTCTACATATCTGTCCTGCTCTGCCACCCTGTTTGAGGCTGGTTTTGAACCCTGGTGTGGTTTACTATAGCGAACACTAGCCAGTATTTCATATATCAGAGTGGACCATGGCATGGGCTTGAACGCAATATATATATATATAATTAACATTTCATAAACAGAGAGACTACACATTTCAATGTACACTTTTCAGTGTTTATAAAGGATTTACACAAAGTAATATGTATGTTATTGCGTAATGATGTATGTAATTTTTTTTGGAGTGTCACTGCATTTCAGATTAAATTTCTTCCGAAACTGATGATGTATAATTAAGTGTTTTAGTTTTATTTCATTCTAATTCAATTTACAACATAGTTTAGCTTGTGTTTCCACTCAGTGACCTCTATATTGGAAACCCCAACCTCATGCTTTCAGACACTGCTCACTTTATTAGAAAAGCTACCTTACAGCTCCTCTGTAGAGTTCTGCAGTTACAGACTGGAGTCTACATTCTGCTGTGCAATTTATCAGCTCCCCTCTACCCAATTCATCATCGTCAGTTAATGACCACTGGATGGCTGTTGTCCAGATGTTATTTGGATGGTTCTCAGACCAGCAGTGACATGGAAAGTGGATGTGGTGCTCACTCAAAGAAATATTTGGCTCAATTCCAAAGATTTATGTATTTCATTTGCATACAAAATTTCCATCTATTTGAATATATTTGCCAGTCACATGTAAGCTAAACAATTAAGAATGAGATTTATGTATTTATTAATACGAATCAACCCAATGTGATTTGAATAAACAATGGCAGATTTATTTATCATAAATCTTTAAATAAACAAATCATATTGTTAAATGTAAATTATTTTCATATATTTTAATTTTTAAATTAAATATGTAATTATTTAAATAATATCAAAAAGCTAAAAATAAATAAACACTGCCATGATTCATTTTTCTGAGGCCTGGTACAAATGTATCTGTCATCAGATACTGGCTGTTGTTGAAGGTCTAGAGAAGCGTTCCAATAAAGCGGCCGGGGAGTGTGTCGGAGTATTCCAAGATATGACAACTGATATGCAAGTGTTGGATCACATCTGAATTATAATTTCTAGGAATGGAAAGTTACTACGATTAAGCACCCAAGTATTGTAGATTACTGTGTATGAGCCTGAATATTACTATAATGTATATATATGCTTCCTTAAGCTGATATGCATGTACTGGGCCATGTCTGAATTATAAGCAACACACTTTAGGGTGTTACTGTCCTTTAAGAAAAGTGATTTGTCACAAACAGGGCCTGGGTGCAGCAGCTGTATGGAGCTGTTGATTGGAAAACATGCCTGGTATGAATATCACTTTGCTGGACCCCTTGAATTACCTCAGACTTGTAGTCTGTTTTGGCAGATGGTCACATCAAGCAAGTGTCCAGTGTCTGCTGTTTAAAAATAAACACACCCATGCTGCATGTTCCCCTCTGAAGGGCTCACATATCACGCTAAAGGTGTTTCAGATGAACTCCAAGAAAAAAGCTTGACATTGAATTATAGATGACAGAAGACCTGGATGGTATTGGTAAAATATTAAAATGTTAAATTCAATGTGAAGCCAGTCAATGTGTAGGGCTCATTAAAGATAAATATTGCTATAAAGGATAATGAGATATTTGTAAAACTATTACTCGAGAACTTTTGAGAAGCTTATGTTCCTAAACACTAAACCCATTCATGGTGTAGGGACATCATGAGGCAAAATGGTCCCACAAGAAAACAGACTTTGGTCAAATCCATCTCTACCAACACCCATATTAACATTCGGGGACGTGTGAAGCTTCAATGGGGGGTCAATAATGAATAAAGAGGCTATTTTGTTTTACACATCTGGTCTGCACGTTTTTCTACAATAAACCATTTCACACAAAGTCTACTCTGAATTACTTCAAATAGCTATTTACAAAAAATGAAACATGCAGCGATTTAAAAAGATCAGTGGAATTCCTAGTAATAGTGGTTACTTTTGAAGTAATTCTTCTCTTTACCTCTAGATGGCAGCAAATATGTTTTATTCTGGCAGCTAGGATCACATGATCCGGCGGACTGTCGGCAACATGGTCAAGCACAGAGCCGTCTGTTTTCTCTACCGCTCTGGTCAAGCAGTCTGTTTACTCTCTTTCTCCAAGACAAGCACTTAGAAACAAGAGGCATATCCTAGGGCATGGCCTCTCAATCCAGGAGCTCTGGAAGGGCAAGAGGAGCAGAGGAGGTTTTGGCGGAGATCTGCTCCGACCTGGAGTGTAAGGTGTGTTTTGAGAGGTTCTCCTCACAGCAGAACGGACGCAGGCCCAGGAATCTTCCCTGTGGTCATGTGATCTGCCTGGGGTGCGTTTGTGCCCTGGCACATCCCACCTCGCACCAACTGGAGTGCCCCTTCTGCAGGCGGATGTGTGATGTTGGTGGTACATATGACTGCCAGGCCCTCCTCGACCTTCAGGACCTGCTTGATTCGGCAGCACTTCCGAGATGTCCAGTAAATATTTTTGGTTCAGGTTCCTCCTGCTCAGATCTTCAGGACCTACATAGGGGAGGTCCATGCAAAGCAGAGGGGTTGACTTCAGGCCTCTTGCGTCTTTGCACTACCTTTGGAGGCTGGGGTACAATCATCAATCCAACAGGGGTAGCTGTATTGGGGCCATCTATGAGATTGGTGGTGGTCCATGGGGGTCATAAGAAGGTCACCGTCTTCAACTTTCAGGGTCACTATGTGCGCAGTTTTGCCCATTATGGCCATGATGGTTCAGACCTGTGCCATCCTCTCAGTGTTGGAGTATCTCCAAGCGGCCATATTGTGGTGGCCGATGCAGGGGACAGTTCAGTCAAGGTCTTTAATTCCAGAGGTAATCATCTGGAAACCATCACTGGACCTTTTGTGCTTCCTTGGGGTGTTGATGTAGACAATTGTGGGCACATTCTGGTAACAGATGCTCAGACTGGCATGCTTTGGCAGGTGGTAATGGACTTTAGGAGCAACGTGGTGGTGACTAAGGAGGTGGTCCTGAGGGACCTTCAGTGCCCAAGAGCTGTGGCATCTTGTAGAGTTTCTGGACATATTGCAGTGTTGGAGCACCTGGAAGTCAAAAGAAGCCAAAGTGGAAACACCATTCCAACAAGACTGAAGCTGTTCACCAAAGACTTTGGGTTCCTCATACAGGTGGACAGTTTCAGCCTAAACCTGATGAACTCACTCAAATTAGACATCTCCTGTGTGACCTTCGATAGAAGAGGGAATGTGATTGTAGCTGATACAGGGCAAGGGATTATCTGGAGCTTGGGGAACCTGCAGGAGACCCCCAAACTGTTCCCACTGGTGAAGGATGGCCTGGTGCATCCAGTGGGTTTAGTTGCAACTGAGCAAAACTCTCTTATTGTCTTGGACAGCGGAGACCACACTGTGAAGATTTACTTAACCACTGCGGATGAACTGCACAATGCTAAAAGTAGCAAATCTGCCTAAATACATATTTTTATAAATGAATCAATAAATGAAATAAAGTTTAAATCTTTGGCATTTTTTAAATTGCACCTAAAATATTTGATTGTAACTTGAGGTGTTTTTTCTGTATAGAGCAATTATATAATTGGTTATTAAAAATGTTTTTATCTTTCTTAAAAGAGTATTTTTTCATTTAAAAATCTGTTATGTTAATGCCTTTTCCTCAGGATGTTGAGGAATATAGCAGCAAAATATTATAATACATTTTATAATACAGTTACTATAATTTAACACAAACATTATATTAAAGCTATGCCTTCAGTTCAGGACATAAATACCACAGACAAAAATATGTTTCAATGTTTCTAATAGTGTGTTAGCTAACAGTAGTTCATGAAAAGGTTTTTATTTTATGCTATTCTAGATTAAACACAGATGTACAACTATGTGAACTAATGTGAAGCATTTCAACAGCTACTCCTTCAGTAAAGAGGCCTGGCATAGAGCTACTGCTTTTGATCATCTGACACACACACACCCACACAGGTTAGACCACACACAGGTTATCCGATCTGACACACACTCACAGGTTAGACCATCTGATACACTCTCACAGGTTATAGCATCTGACACACACTCACAGGT
>JBBKCR010058291.1:0-10550 GCA_037577295.1 Ladigesia roloffi | reverse complement strand
TGAGGAGAGACTGAGTGTGTTGGGAGGAGGATGCTGAGGAGAGACTGAGTGTGTTGGGAGGAGGATGCTGAGGAGAGGCCGAGTATGTTGACGACTGGGTCTGGGTTTTTATCACATTAGGCATTGTTCTTGGTTTTCTGTATTTTCCCAGTTCTTTGGATGAACTCAAGTGCAACTTCATGAAAAGATTGACAATATTGTATTTATTTTGAGATTTGAAATGTACCTTGGTTACTGAGTCATTGACATTGATGGCAGGAATTTTAAGATCACCCTTCTTCAGCATCTTGTAGAGATTGTGAACGCCTGTGGTGGTCTCCTCGGATACACCCTTGATTCCTGAAAAAGAAATGAATTAATTAACAAATCGACTAATTCATTACTTGGTCAAATGCTGCCATCTAGTGGCAAAAAAGAGAACACCCCCTAAACAAGGTGCCCCTATAAAGTAAACTTGCTACATTATAAAGCAAACATAGCTAACTAACGAGAAACTACAGGAGCACAATTCTATCAGGATGCCAATTGCTCCAAAACGAAAATGTAAACTTTTACACTTTATAAATAATAAATGATCAAAATAGTTCAGCACAGAAATACATATGAAAATAAAAAAAGTGACCACTAAAGAAACCTTCCTCTTGTGTATTTATGTAGTACAGGCATTATTAGCAGTACTGGTAAATTTATAACATACGAAACACGTTTTCAATTTAAAAACTCAGTTCAGAATCAGACAATTTTACACTATCCTGTAGGAAATTGCACACAGATCAGAGGTCCCTAACCATCGAGCTGGTATTAGTCTGCGAGTCAGTTGGTAACAGGCCGCATAGAAAGACAGAATAAAATACGTTTTTATTGATTATTAAATTCTGAAAATTTTTATTGGTCACATGATACTGTAAATAACATTTTAGCCCACAAGTATAACAATAATGTGTAAAATACAAATGCAATTTTTGGTCGTATTTGTATTGTTCTGTGAAAATATTGTTTAACATAAAACTGGCCCGTGGGGCAAAAATTGTTGGGTGCTGCAGCTTTAGATAAATTGCTGCTAAAAATCGACAAACCAACAGTGGTTTGGAATGTTTCTATTTACCATGTATGTTACCGATCAGTAGTAGATTAGCATCATAAGTAGCAATAATTTACATATCACTATTTCACGTAACAAGATAATTATACATAACGATAACTGTTCAGCGCCAAATAAGAAATTCCACATGTCAAGACTATTTAGGAGGAAAAAATTATTAACCTGGAAGAAAAGCTAATATGATGGGGCAGAAAAAAAATAAACTTTAGGCCCATTCAGGACAGTCTGAGCTTAAAAATAAGCTCTACAGTACAAGAACCACCTTACCTGCCAAGAGTTTGGGGTATTTCTGGTGCACAAGGTTGGTCAGATCTCCTCCATCATCCAGGATCATATTAAGGGGCTGACCGTCCTTGAAGTAGATGGTCTGCTCGATGCACCACACATACTCCTCATCAGTCTCTCCTTTCCAAGCAAACACTAAAACACACATGGTGAAGATCATGATCACCATTCACCACTGAGTGGTACAGAATATCAACAGGCTCCCTGATATGAGATCAGAATATCGGAGACATCCTGCAGCAAGTGTTTAAAATAAACCACATGGTGTCAGATATGGTACAACTGTCCAGGTGTTCCCATCACCAGAACCCTGCGCCCAGTCATGCTCAACCTGGAGTCCAAAAGAAGCATCGCTCTGGATGTATAGAAGACGCATCTTGTTTGACTAGGTTTGCATTTGGCAGATGCTTTGAAGTCACATACCATTTTTCTTATTACAGATGCAGGTAAATCTGGTACGAGCCAACAAGCTCTTATTTCGTTCATATTTGTTTATGTAGTGCCTCAAACCTCCATATGGCATTTAAAGGTGCCTTTAGACGACATGGAGCTCTGAGACTTGCACAGACTGACTGAGATTTATTGCAGGATCTCAATATCTCAACTAAACTGCTGTAACAAATAGGCCTGCCCTGATAAACAAAAAATAAATTAATTGCACGATAATTAAAATGAGGTCGATAATTTTCCGGCTGCAATAATTTTCATTTGTTTGTTTTCCAAAGGACTTCACTGTCATACATTGGCTTCTACCGCCCCCTCTCGTTTCCTTCGTGTAATGAGGCATGAACTCTCGAGGGTTAGCCTAAATGCTAGCTGCAGGGTGAGAAAATGCTAACTAGGTACACATTTATTTATCCTCAGAAGAGTTATGTGAGACCGCTGCTTTGTGCTCTGCGGAGCTGAAAAAGCTCTACATTTGTAATACTGATGATAAAAAATAGCCAAGTAATAGTATAATCAGGTGTAAATATATTTTAATTAAATGAGAAGACTCTAAATTTACAGAAAGACCTTTAGAAGTGCAGAGAGCCAGTCCGGTTTTAACATGCACTCATTGCTCGCGGCTTTTCTGGATGGGGTAAGCACCAATCTCTGGGAAACTTCACAGTTAAATAGGGCTCAGTGAGTGCCTTCCAAAAGACCCCTTGCTTGCCAGTTATTAAGACGAAGACGATCGCGTTGGACAAAAGTATAGGGACACGCTAGTATTTAGCACAGCTGGACACATTGCTACTCCTGAGAGATCCTGCCGTAAGCCACACAAAGAAAAAGTATGCTGACTGTCTTACAATGTCTTCCACTCCCAGGGTTATGTGATCTCAGAAGTCAAGGTTTATGGATCTTTGAATGGGTTCATTTGCCTTATTATGTCATTATCATTACATCAGTAGATATGGACACAATGACAATATTGTTTATCACAATTTCTGGGACAATTTACCGTCCAGCAAAATTTGTCGTCATTACAGGACTAGCAACAAAAAATGTATCATCATTACAGGCCTAGCAACAAATGCTTATACAGAAATGTGCACCGTAAATAAGCTATATTGGATATTTATTATATTATTGGCTTATAATTGCTGTAATTCTTAGACGACATAATTTTATATTTAAAAACACACACAATTACATTTATCATGATGCTACGGAGCCACTTACTCAGCTGAACAGGAAAGTTTCAATACTTCACCTGACTAAAACCAACAGGTGATATAACTTAACACACAAGCACTCACCCAGACACAGACACACAGACTGTACCTGGCACGCCGGTCTTGGCGATGGCAGCTGCAGCGTGATCCTGAGTGGAGAAGATGTTACAGCTGGACCACTGGACCTGGAGTGGGAGGGAGAAGGAAAGAAAAAGAGAAAGTGAGAATATAATGAAGTCCCACCTGCTGCACACTGAAAGTTCACACAGTTCTTTACAGGATTTCCAAGAATCTCTCACTGAGAAGATGAACAGCTGCTTTCAGCTCTTAACTGCCATCAGGCCCAGAGTTCCTGATAAAACTCGGCCTTCAACTTCCAGCTCCACAGAGGAAATAGAGGGAGATCAGGACATTGATGCAACAGCATGAATTGTTTTTAAAGGTTTCATACATATGGAAAACGAGTCTTTAAAGAGAAATTCTAGTTCTGTTTTTTTTTTTAATCTCCTTAATTTTTTTTTTCTAATTACAATCATTACATATAAACACAAGTGTTCACTTGAGGGTTTGGATATTAAATAAAAATGGTATCTGTTTGTTTCAGACCAGGTTCCAATCACTTCCAATGTGTATAAAGCAGTATGTTTCTCTGCAACACACAATAGGAACTTCTGTTCACGTCCCAACATTTGGGACAGTAATAGAAATTTGGTGAAAAATGGTGGAGTTCTCCTGAGGCGGGTAAAAATCTTCATTATTAACCAAATTAAATTGCATGTTAAACAAACATATAAATGTTACTGAATGATATGATAATATGGGTTAAATACTGCACTCTGCATAACTCTTGAGGCCCTATGGAAATTTTTTGAAGTCTTTTATATCAGTAGTTGGTTTATTTGGATCAGCAAATAAACAATAGAACAAACATTTAATGTGGTCATGGGATCTTTTTTTTTTATTACATCCTGTTCATTATCAATAAACAAGTAAACTGAGTGAAACTCCATTCTAAAATACAATAAACTTAATATAGCTGAGAAATTTAGTACAGGTATTATTGTTGATACAGTCGTCTGGCATCAAGCATATGGAGAGTTATTATGGGTGAGGGTGGGAAGATGGGTGTGATGGGGAGGGGTTACATTTGTACTTGCCTTTTGTGATCACGAGCTCAGTATTAACCTAATTAAAAAGCAATGACTGACTGAGACTCTTTAGGTCTTTAAATCTCACTGAACCCTCTGAACCCGTCTCACCTCGGCTCCGAGGGTGGTGAGGGTCTCGATGAGCACGGCCGTCTGGAGGGTCATGTGCAGGCAGCCAGCGATGCGTGCTCCTTTCAGGGGCTTGGACGAGCCGTACATCTCCCTCATCTTCATCAGCCCCGGCATTTCATTCTCAGCAATATCAATCGCCTTACGCCCCCACTCAGCCAGGCTGATGTCAGCTACACACACACACACACAAAGACACACAGACACACACAGATGATCAGGTGACTTCCATTGAACGAGATCCTTTTTCTGCAATTATCAATTTTCTAGCCAATGTTTGTCATTTGGAAGCTTTTTGTTGTTCCAACAAGCTTAAACTGTTTAACATGAACTTATTTAATCCTAATCTGTCCAGGAAAATCACACAAATACCATAAAACTGATAAAAGAGCTCTTGTTCTTTAAAGATATGCACCAATTGCACCCCTGGGGCCACGACATGAGCTCTAAAACAACGATGTTTTCAAAGCGGCATTGAAAAACGAGTATAAACGTCCAGTTACGACATTTGAACCCTTTACTTTTGAGAAGAGAATCCTGATTAAATTGTTTTTTTCTCCGCTTACCTTCCCATAAAACCTCCAAGTCAGAACAAGCAGAGACAGGTACAGCTGGTGAAATCCATCACAATAACTTGTTTTAACACTTCTGTGAACCACAGTCATAATAATTAACCCATGGAGGATCGCACATGAGCCTGAGGCAAGCAGCTCTGTTCCATAACACTCCAGACGGAAGTACAATACTCAGTGTCCTGACGTATGAGGCGTATGTGGACTGTATACTTTACTGTGAAAAGTATAAAGGGCAATACCACTACATTTCTTTACTTTTTATAGGTAATTTCAGAGTAAGGATCTAGATAAAAGTGCCTAAGGATCTACTGAAGTGCTTTGGAACCACATTTAATGAACAACTGGGGAGCCCTGGATGAATTCATCAATTTAATTCATTGCATAAAAAAAAAAAACCCATCAGACCTTGTATAAATGACCTTACATAACTCTCCAAATCCATTTTAAAGGTCAACAGAGAGTCAAGAGAATCACACCTGCAGGGAACAAACTAGATTGGTATGTGGTGGAAAACAAAATCTTGCTTCGGATCGTCTGGGAATATTGTCAAACAATATGAACTGTCATGAACTGCTCACTCCTTTTATTGCATCCAGAGACATGTATACCCATCTTAACTATTAAATAGCACAACCCTTGGAAAAGTGAATTTGCCATTGGGCTGAGAGAGCCCACTGCACAAAAGTGAACGCACACAGAGTGAAACAGATCAAATAAAGCATAGCTGTAATCAGCTTAACTCACTCTAGACATCAGGCTCTCCACTTGTCCGAATCATGTTGACTAAAGGTCTGAGGTGGAGATAAAGATAAACCACGCTGTGCAATATTCAAATGGCTTACTTTGCAGGTCAACCACACAGACACACACCAACAGTGTGTGAATCTTCACTTAGAAGACTGTAGCCTGTTCAGTCAAGAAATATTCCACCTGTCAAGCACACAGAAGCCTGGCCTGACACTCAGACAGCTGTGCCTGGGGGTGCTGTGCAGGCCAAGGAGCTCAAATCTCTTAAGGGTCACTAGCTCACATTTAGAGAACTTACAACTGGAATTCACCAGAAGCAATCTAAAACCACATGCCTGAAATGTCTGCTATCCACACCCCATATATGTACATAAAAACATACATACATGGTTCATTCATTCTTGTTTACTCAACTACGGCGTGAGTGTTTCCATAAAGGCCAAGCTTACTATTCAGTTTTCACCTGAAAAGTGAACTCTGGACCCTCTATCCAGAAGACCAAAGTACAACCTTCTTAACCAGCTTATAATGCTAAGTAACACATTTTCCCCCCATGTCAAATCTATAACTACTGTCTGAGGCAACATTTTAAACATAAACGAGCGCAAAAGTTGTTCAAACCCAAGACAGATGGTGCAGTCAGCCTCTGAGGGCGCTTTTGTTTGAAATTACGCCGATTTACTTATAACTGAAATGGTAAATGCACTGGAAAAAAAAATCAATCATTTTGTTCAGGCTTAACACAAGCACGTGCCGAATAATACTCGGACGAATGCATTTTGAACTTGACATGACATGTCGTTGCAACATGGGAAATGTAGTTCATTTGCGCAAAGCTCCCTGTTGATCAAAACGTAATGCTTTGAGTGAAAAGACTACAGCGTCCACCATGGCAGTAAGAACCGCTCTGAATGAAAGCATGCTCTCGTGGCCCAGCATGAAGCAAGCTTAATGAAATACTGCAATATTACAAAAACTACATGTTTACGCATTTCGTGCATTTTATCCTTAAGCACAAAAGTACAAAAAAATTACATTCGATCGAGAGCTACAACTGCAAGAGTGATAACTGGCTTCATTACCACGAGATAAGTTACACACTTCCTAATGAAGCCCTGTGATTTTTATTCTGCACACACTGGAGTAAAGCTTAATCTACGTTAATAGCCTTAGTTTTGCATTAGATTCTCCCGTACTCCATAAAGGCTTCGAATTAGCTCGTTAGCGGTTAGCTAACACAAGGCGCCAGAATATACACTACATGGACAAAAGTATTGGGACTCCTAACCGTTACACCAACAGGGACTTTAGGGACAACGCACTCAAATACATAGACCTTATTATGGAGTTGGTCTCTCCCTGCAGCTATAACAGCCTCCACACCTCTTGGAAGGTTTTCGAAAACACATTCTTTGGGGTATTTGTGCCCATTCATTCTGTGGAGGCCAGAACAGGAACAGCTGTTGGACGAGAAGGCCTGGCTCACAATCTCCGTTCCAGATCATCCCAAAGGTGTTGGATGGAGTTTGAGTCAGGGCTCTGCGGGCCAGTCAAGTTCTTTCATCCAACCATGGCAGCTCGCTTTGTGCACTGGGGCACAGTTGTGCTGGGATAGAAAAGGTTCTCCCTCAAGCTGTGTTTACAAAGTTGGAAGCATGGCGTTGTCCAGAATGTCTTGGTGCGCTGAAGCGTTAAGATTTGTCCACATAGTGTAACTTCTGCACCAGTTAAGGTGGAAGGGAGAACTGGAGTAAGAATTTGAACTCTTGTTCTAAAACTGAATTACCACCAAATCTAGCAGCACTCACCGACTTTGAAGGGCAGCTTCTCGGACATTGTTGGTTTCTTTCTTGCTGCTTCTTGGGTGTGACGCTGACTTCAGTCTCAGCCTGGCTTCAGACCTGATCAAAGAGGGAACCAACCAAATCGGGAACTTCAATATAACAGGGTAGAAACGCCTTCTTTTTTAAAATTCATGAGATCAAGCTCCCGTTGCCACGCCCCTCACAGCTCATTGGTCTGGGCCTCACTCTGCCGCAGCCAATGAACGCCCTTCCCAGTCAAGCAGGTGGTGGGTGTGTTGCGGTTAGTGACTTTGTGTAACAGTGACATTAGTGGGTTTTATAAGAAACTGGGATAACAGAAATATAATCAATAGCTGAATTCCAGCAGGGCATACACCAGTGTTTAACACATTTAAATAGATACTGCCTTAAATGGTTTAGATTGGTTACAAATTAAAGAATTAATACATATACGTGTTGTGATTTCATTCAAAACAATACTGTTACTCTGTTTAGATTTGAAATGAGATTAAAGCATATATGGCCAGCTTTTTTTTATAAACTCAGACATATTTAACCTCACTTCGAGTCTCTATTTTGCAACACTGCAGGTTTCACTGTGTACCACTGTCAGCTTTGCTCTGACGCAATCATTTTCCTTCACATCAACAACCCTGAGATAACAGTGCTTAATTAAACAAGAGATTTAGGAGTGCTGCCTTCAACTCTTTCCCAAATCCCCCAAACAACAAACAGGTCTTAACTCAATGTACCTTGGAAAAGCTGATCTCAGTCCTGGACCTTTGACCTCACCCCTGTGCTGATAACGTACTCTGGTTGGTCAATATGAAATTAGTGCTATGCTAGTTTGAGTCTGTACATATAATCAGCCCTGTTTGTGTAGTGTTTCGTAAATGGGCCTGGAGGTACAGAAGATCCTCTGGGGTCTTCTTGTGGTCAGAGTGGGGTCTCACTAAAGTGGGTTTTGGTAAAAATACTCTTTTATCACAGTTTTCCTCATTTTAGTTGGGAATAATCATGGAATCATGGTTAGTCAGTGTGTGTGTGTGGGGGGGGTCCTAATATCCATATATTGTGATGCTTTTACACATAAAACGATCTTAATGTGTGGGTCATACAGGTCTTAAGATTTTTAATGACAGAGGTAATTATAGTCAGATGTACCTTGTCTCAGTACAATTTATTAAAAATATTTAAATTGTTTAAATTTGCATACCCCCATATGAGCTTAGTTTACAAAGTGCCTTTAAGCGATGGTAGGTGTCTTTACACTCATGTTCAGTCATAAATGATTCATGCATTATATCTCAGACACATAAGAGTCTTCTTCCTGCTCAATTAACTGAAATATTTATTGAGTAAACCTCACTATTATGTATCGTATGTTATGTAGTTATTTAGTGTCAAGGACTTAATTGCTTTATTTATGTATTAATTTATCATGCATTTAGCAAGAATCAGTGATTCCCTAATATACCCACCAGACCCTTGTTGCATTTACTTTATTTTTAAATCAAGTATTTTAAATGTTTCCATGAATACAGATCTTTTTCTTTTTATATATGTCCCTTTATTAAAGCTAAGAAGCACCAAGACAATATACGACTAGATGTTGTTTTCTCCTTGGTCTCCTTAACACAGCCCTGAGCTCCACAGTTTGAGAATCTCTGATTTACGTGATATTGTTCACAATATTGTGAGAACACACTTGAATTGATGGTGTGTGTGTGTGCGTGTGTGTGTGTGTTTGTCTATTCACAGTTGTCAGGTTTGGTATGACATTTACAGTATTGTCTTACGTACCTGAAATAAAAATGTAAAAGCTGTTTAAAAGAGAAGTTAATATAACTAAATATACTACATAAAATGAAAAAGGAAAAAATAAAAATAATACAGTAGTGATGTTCCTTTCAGTACGTCAGTGTGTTCGTATGGAGGTCCAAAATGACTGTAGTTTCATCAGAAACCTCAGTTAAATCAGGAGGAACCGAGGAGGAATCTAGAACCCAAAAACTGCTTTTTATAAACAAACTCAACGTTTACTGCTTTCTTGTTTGTTTACATTTAATGTGCTGTTAACTTTGCTAGCAGAACGACACACATCACACATCGAGAAAAATGCAAAGGTGTCCAAGACTTTTGCACAGTCCCGTAGCTCAGGTTGTGTCCTGTGTAACGGAACCTTTAATGCGGAACAGGGGTGGAGTGGCTGTTTCTCAGGAAATACATGATCAATCAGTGAAAATATTCAATACATTTTAATAGTAATAATAAATCCGACAACAACAAGGTAATGAGAACATACAAACGCTTTAAAGCTACTTCTTTCAGATTCTGTACAAATCAGCTTGCATTTCCCCAGACAGAACACGGGGTCGGGTTTATCCTTCGCTTTTAAAAGAGAAAAACAAAAACCATTCAACTGTACTGAAGGGCGTCACCATAAGCTACTGACCGCTGGCATGTAATGGACACACTGGAACACTTCATTCAGTGAAGGTTTTAAATTGGGGGGTGTTTTAAACTCATATCGATATGCCTGGCCTGCTCTCTGACGTCGACCTCCAGATCCGGAAATTCACCTTCGGAGGATTTTATACAGCGAAATAAAAGATTCGGACCCAAACGATAAATAAAATAACGGAAAGCGTTCCAACAAAACTCATGAAAAGGGGTCATTTGGCAAAACCTTTAATTTAGGCATGTGGATAGAAGGACATTGAGAAGGCAGGGCGGGAAAAGGTGAGAAAGCCAGGCCGTTTAGGAGCAAACCAAACACAGACCCTTTTACAAGCAAACACACAGCAGCCAAAAAGACAAAGAAAGCTCTGAGAAAGACAAGGTAACCCTGCTGATGTTTAAAACGCTTTCTCTCGCATCTCTGTAACAGAACGTGGAAATAATCCAATCCTTCATATATATACTCTAGAAAGTGGAAATTCTAATGAAATACTAGGGAGAACCTAGAATAAAGTAACAGACTCTGCAAAGTTAACCATGATATTAAATAAATCTAAATGACGGGGACACACACACACACACACACACACACACACACACACACACACACACACTCACACACACACACACACACACACACA
>JBBKCR010058281.1:0-10550 GCA_037577295.1 Ladigesia roloffi | reverse complement strand
GTGAGTGTGTGTGAGTGTGTGTGTGTGTGTGTGTGTGTGTGTGTGTGTGTTCTTACTTACAGAGATCTCTGTAGGAATGTCCACTGAGGCTACAGATTACACTACTGGCGTGGGACAGATATCCAGTTTCAGACCTGATGGGCCCACATAAATTACCTTTATAAAATTGGCCCCCTGCTGTGTGACAGACGTTTGTGTGTGTGTGTGTGTGTGTGTGTGTGTCTGTCTGTGTTCATGTAACCCTCTAAATGTTTAAAGCAGAAGTATTTAAGACAGAGCATAAATGTATATTTGTAGAAACATCTCTCAAGGGATCGTCCAAAGTTTCAGTGTCTATTTATGACAATCAGTAGATCAGTGCGGTTGTTTTTATTCACGTCTGTCTGCAAACTCTCTGACTGTTTCTGTGTCTCTATGAGGAGTAGATCTCATAAGGGAGACTACATAAAAATTTAAGCAACTTTGACTCTATAAATTGGCTCATAATATACTGAGAGGACTGTTAACACAAATAGAAAGTACAGCTAATTTTTTTCTAAATTGACTCATAATTAGAACCATCACCATTATTATCTTCTTTATTGGATTCTTATTTTCTTCTCATTTAGATGCTTTTACATCTTTTACCTTTGTTGTAACCTTATGCTCTTTAAAATATAATTTCATTAAAATATAGAATTTTTAAAGGTTACATTATACCTCTTTTTAAGTGAGTTATAATAGTTCTATTGGCTATAAAATATTTGCATAAAGTTCTTTGCACAAAATCACTCTCACCCTAAGTGGCGTTCACACCAGACGCGAATGATGCGAATAAATCACGCTATTTGCGCATAGTTGGACGCTTGAACATTTTGAGTTTACTCGCTTCATTCGTGCATGAAATTTGCGTCATTTGAGCGTCACACGTGAGTTCGCGTCATGGGAGGGGCTTCGGCCAGGCGGTTCCAGATTGCGAAATGGCTGACATGAATTTTGTTGCGAGAGTAGCTGCGCTTTATGTCTTGTGGAAAGCTGAAAAATGGCGTAGACTCGTTCGGCGCCCTGTCTGGGTCCATCAGTCCAACTTTATGAGGAGATCTGCAGAGGCACCTGCTGTGAGGGAGGCAGTGCAAGGTGCAGATGACGCGCTGCAGAGTCTCAGTTAGGTTGCAGCCAATAATTCTGCCAGAGAGGCCATCCGGGTCAGGGACAGCTTCATGGCTTACTTTTCAGCTGAGAGGGAGCAGTCCCCTGGCAACTGACTGAATAGTTTTTGTTTATTATATGTTGTGCTGTTTATGTCCTTTATGTTTATATTGTAAATCTTTCATCATTTTTCTATCATTTTTTGTTCAGGTTTAGATTGTAATAGGTTTCCTGTTTTCAGATGATAAATGGAGCCAGCCTCCATCCCTGTGTCGTTGCTGCATTCTCATCATTACACTATACCACAAAATATATATAGCTCAAATTAAGTAAAGTTTTTTGTAGCTTACCAGGTTGTCTGACCTCTTCATTCACTTTCTTCCAAGCAAGATCCTTTTTATTCCTGTTTTTGATGTGCCGTACAGCTCTGGGTGTCCACACACAGCCACGATTATTTTGTCCTCTATTTTTGTTTGGGATTTCTGCCTCCCCGCTCTAATCACGTCACTAATAGAGCAAACTCCTGATTGGTTAACACGGTGCAAATTTTCAGCAAAGTTCAGGTTTTTCAACTCTCGCGTTTATGCGTCAAACGCGCCATTCCCGCAGGATGCCTATTCGTGTCTTTGCATTGATTTAACATGTAAATCACTCGCGCTTAAACCTTAATTCGCGCCTGGTGTGAATGCGCCTTAAGAGCTCTCACCAGCTCTATTCTTGACAGTTTCAGTCCTTTTCAAAATGAGCCATTTAAGGGCTCTGTCACTTTTTTGCAAATATGCTGTTGCTGGTCATGCCCCACCCATCTCATGCTTATGCTGCGTGTTTAACACATGAGAATCAGGGGAGCTGTACATCACTATATTTTGCACCCTGAGTTGGACCCAGAGCAAGAAAAACACAACACTTCATGGAGAGTTGCCTTTGCCTGTAGCCGTAGTGCTCAGAGTCTTATGCGTGCTCATAACATCAGCAGACAAATATGGTGGATTTTCAACTAATCTAGTGGGTGGGGGCTCGACAGGGTGATTCTATGCAAATTTCCTCATCCTGAGATTGGGATAAGGGAGCCGTCCAAAAGTCTCATAGAAGTGCATGATTCCTAACACCAAAATCTTTGAATTGACATGCAGAAAACAGATGGATGCTTTTTTTGTGCCTCTGGTGTTTATAGGAGCAATAGAGGCACAAATGGAAATACAAAAGGAAGCGAAAAATACGTTTTGCATAATATGTGTCCTTTAAACTGACATTTTTAAAACCATTTGGCATGTTCCACACCAACTGACTTGTTTCCCATACATTTCCTTTCAAGAATTAAACATAATTTTTCAACCATGTAAAATTTGTTTTAGTATAATGTAATTGTATTTATAATATTATTGACCTTATTCAGATTAAGTTTCTTTTTAAGAAAATTAATATTAAGCTGTGAAATCTATTAAGCATGGATTGGGTTTTTATATACATAAATTCAGCTCAGTATGTTTGAGCAAATAGAAAAAATGTAATTGCATTGCTTGTAATGTCAAATCAATGCTGATCAATAACCGAGCGCAGCACATTTATGTCATACGTCACCTTCCCCACATTCCAGAACTGGACTGAACTGAATAGGGTTGTCATTTTTCTTCATTCAAATTTAATTCTAAATATAGTGAGATTACTGAATAAAATTTGGTCTTACTCTGTTCAAAATAATGTGAGTGCATCAAACTGTGAGTCTTTAATTGTGTATTTCACTGATTGTGTCTCATTACACCCCAATTAGGCAGTTTTGAAAAAACAGCGACTTGCGTCTCAAATAAGCAAAGATTTTAATCAATTATAAGTAGTTAAATTAAAATTACCTGGTGCATAAAAACTGTACAAACTACATGGGAACATTTAGAGTAGTTCACTATGCCAACTTTTTCTTGTTAACATAATTTTTCCTGGCTGTGTTGGCAAATCTCGCACACCTCAGAAAATAAAATACTATATACATAAAATACAATATATAATGGAGTATAGTATATTTCTTGGTCAAATTCTGGTGAAGGGACCTAAAAGGAGGGTCGGGACTGTATGTGGCAGTCTGATGGGATGTATGTAGGGTTGATAATGTGCCGCAGCTGCTCTGCTGTTCTCTTTCAGGCCCTGGAATAGCTGCGTTCTTTCAGATCACGTGCAGAAGCCCTGGACTCTGACACAGATGCTTCATAATTAAACCTGGATCATCAGAGGCAGAACTTAAACCTGTATCAACAGAGACCCACAAGCACACATTAAAATGCACTAAACTCACGAAATAACAGAAATAATAGAATCATTGGGGACCTGACCTCCCTGGGGCCTCCCCCTCAGACCTGACCCATGAGTCACGTAAAACATTTAGCATTGCCGCACACTCACACATTGCTTCCACTACTCTCCCCCTCCTTTTAAACAACCTGTTAGTCTAAGAATAAATAGACCTGTACAGAACACAATGAGAAATAGAACAGGACCATATACATCATATACAACAATACTATTATTAATAATTCGCTGTATCAGAACCTGTTGTACTGACTTGGCCAGATTATTTTTTATATACGTTCACAAATGTAAAATATTGTTAATATTGTGACTTGGCTCAGTACTTGCTGGTTATTTTTTATAGAGAGATTTGCATCCATATTCCCCAATATATCCACCTAATTAACATTTTTAATTCAATATTGATTCAATGGTCAGTGTCAGTTTAGCACTTTACGTCATTATGTTATATCAGCTAAGAGATCCTTCCAGCCACAGCTGACTGTAGCATCATTTGGGATCAGACTTTTTTCTAAATTGTGGTTGTGCCACTTGGGAAGTTTTTTGTCTAGTTATTTAAAGTAATTTGAAATGGGCAGTTTGATGTGATTCAGTAAAGTAGATTCAAGATTCAAGATTCAAAGCGCTTATTGTCAAATATACAAAGAAATCGCATTTCTCTGTGCAATTAAATTCTTTTTTTGCTCTCCACAGAAAAAGCCGAGTTAATGTAAATAGTAAAGTAAGATAAAATTAAAGATTAAGACTAATGTTAAAAATATATAAATACTAAAAGAAAGATTTTAAGAAAAAAAAAAAAAAAAAATAATATAAATAATAAAACAAAATAAAGGATAAGTAAAGAATAAGTGTGTGCTGATGTGAAACAAAGTAGTTCACACATGAACACACAACAGCACTTTGCACAGTGTGCTCATTGTGAAACTGTTGCATTTAACCCAGTTTGTGGGGACATATCTCAGTGGTTCCACTGGCAGTCCTGAGATTTAAACACACAACCTTCTGACCACAGGGGTAACCACCAGGTCACCAGCTGCCCGAAGGAAAAAAATATGATGTGTGTGGCTTTATCCAATTGATCATTATCAGACAACCTAACCAGGGCTACTACAAAAGGACTGCAAATAGTGCACTATAAATATTTCTGTCCGTATATGGTGTAGCAGAGCTAGGAGCACTGGGAAATGTTAGTAAAGTAGTCTTAGGGCCTGTTTTTTGCTGCATTTCTTTAATAGAACTGAAAGGAAAAGTCAAGCAGAAGTGAGTATATATAATACATGTAGTGGGATTTTTTTGTGCTAACTTCTAAGGCTCTACAGAAACAAAATAGGTAATTCTGCACAATCAACAAGCTGAAAGAATAATTAATTATTATGTGTAAGGAGTTATTGGCCTTGCAAAAGAGATCATCTTTCAAATTGTGAATTTGTGTTTGAAATGTCGTTCCCCTAAATGCAGTTCAGCATCCCTGACCTTCAGTTCAGATCCATCAGTTACTTCCCTCTCTCCTTCTCTAGCTTTCCATTCTCTTACCCCAGTTATCAGTCCATTTATCAGTTCACCATAGTATTGGCACCTGATTGCAATGCCTTTATTAGCACTAGCTGCTGTATTTCAAATGATGTCATATAGTCAGGTCTTGTGATTTGACATGGTAATGGTACATAGTGGTACTGTCCAGGCATGAGTGGATCCTGCAGCCTAGGAACAAACCTGAATCAGCTGTTGGTCTATGGCAAACAAGCTGCTCTACTGTATAGTTATTATGCTGTTGATTGTTTCACACAGGGTGGCATAGTTTTAATTCTATGGCACATTTCTGATACACAAGATTTGGAATTTAGACCAAATGTCTAGAAGCAATTGTAACTGCCAGACACTGTTTACACAAACTGTGAGATGTAAACCAGGCTGTCAAATCACCACTCATTTTTCCCGCTGTGTGGCATCACCCTCTAAGCTAGAAGCAAGCAAGTCATTTCTGCACAGCAAAGAGCACTGAGCCTTGCTGCTATTTAAAATCATTTTCACACTAGACAATACAATTGTATAATAATTGTCCATTTAGTCATACCAACAGACATGCATTAATTCATTCATCATTTAAAACACCAGCTGTCTTCACATTACGTTAACATTTTACAATGAATTGACCAATAGAAACTGTTCAATAGTTTATTCCTTCTCCTGGAATGTTACCATTTTTAAGGTCTTTTCGAGATTGCAAAACGAGTCTTCCTAATATTTTAAACCGTGATGTTAGACTTCTTTTATTGTTTGTGTGTGTGTGTATGTGAGTGTGTGCTACAGACATGCTCACAGCATTATTATAAAGGCCGCGGGAAGCTGCCACCTTCTTTATAATGTGCTGTGGGACTGCCTGTCCCAACAATAGACGGCAGTCTCCATTCCCCCAGTGCCCAGCCTTGGCCGAGTGAACCAACTCCCCCCACCCCCATCTCCATACCTCACCTAGTCCATATCATATCCTCCTATTTCCACTTCTCAGTTCTTTTAAACTCACAGCTGTTGCTCTCCCAGTACCCTGCAGTATGTCAGGCTGTCTATCAGCCACCTTTAATGAAGGTAAATGGGTGACAAGCCTCGCTAGGTCTGACATTATGAAACCTTCTGGAGTGATAGTTTTAAAATGGAAGATGGCTCTAGTTTCAATGCCAATGCCTTAATATAGACCCTAGTGATCATTGCAACCAGTTACTGGCTACACACAGGACTATACATGCTGCCTTGTGCCTGAATGGTTGCACACGCCTGGAAAGGAAATCCTAATCTGTAAACCTCTTTTTATGAACTGTATACATACATTGCATTATTTGGCAGTTATGAATATTTCAGCACATATATTAGGGTTTCTTTAAACAACCCCACGCTGTTAGTGTAATCTATCACCAAATTTAACAATATGGGTGCTTTCAGAATTACTCAAAGTTTAAGGTATACACAAAGATATCACATTTTACCATAGAAAAAACAATTGTCATATACACTGTACAGCTGTATTAGGAGGATTGACCATTTAATCAGAAAATCAGTTATTTGTCTTTTAACAATCACTGTTAAAGTCACTAGCCATCAGTATAACAAGAGTTGTACTGATGTACAGATTGTGTCACAGTCACTAGTAGCTGGTAAATATTGTACGGCTGCTAGTGCTAGAGGCTAGCCCACGCAAAAATGTCAAGTTATCTGAGTCTGGAAAGTGTTTGTGGTGCTTTCTAACGACTTGTAGAGCAAACTGCATCTGATCTTCGTCTTTTGTTAACAATTCATTGTAATCCTGCAGCAGGGCAACTCAAAAGTCTTGGATTCCGCTTCAGCTTCCAAATAGATTTCATTTGTCCCTAGTGTCTTGAGCACTGAAGGGAGGAAAGAATCTGAAATAGAAAGCATACAGAAGAAATTTCTTGTGTTATGTGTTACAATGTCTTGTAATCTTTTGCCAGTAATCTTGGACTGGTTGACAGTGATGCGCCTTGGTGGGTCCTCACTTCCTTGCTTGCTGAGACCATGGTTCTCTACTGAGCTCTTACCACTGCTGGCCACACAACATCTACAGCCAGAGGCGCATCTTGTCAGCAGGCAACTGCTTGGGGCCCCCAAACCACTAGATGGCGAACAAGAGCTGACTCTTTAAACTACGGTAAAAAAATGAATTTTTGCTTGGGGCCCCAACAGACCCTAGGATCACCTCTGTCTACATGCTTAAAATTCAGATGAGGCAAGAAGTTTTAACCGCAACAAATCATTGCCCGGTGCTGTAGTCGACAGTTGAGGAAAAACCATGACTTGATGTAAACACACGGTAGTCACTCAGACCACGGACTTCACAACCTGTCATCTAGATGAGTTGTGCCATATAGCATGCATGTCGGATGGCACCTGGTTTCCTGAACATTAGGCCACAAACCGGAACTCCTCCAATGAATATCAGGGCAAATACAAGGAGCCTCCTATATAGTCTTTAAAGCTGATGGTCTTAGTCAAGCTGATCAGTGATGAATGTCTTCATTTCATCCAAAACTGAATAACTGCTTCATATGGTCAGTGTCTCATAAAGGATTATCTTGAAAGTGAAATAGTTAACTTATGCAAAATGCTGAGTGCATCATCTCCAAATATTAGTTTGCTCATCATATTTTTTATTATTTAGGTTCTTTTTAAATTCTTTTCTTTTCTGCTGTTTATTACAAGGTTTAAAAGTACTTTCTGTGCATTTATTTTATCTTGAGACTTAATTTCCAAGCATAATGCACTTAGTTGTACTTAAGAATAGGTTTACGTTGTTTTGTCCTTCAGCCGTGGGAAAGTGTTGAGAGTGTCATTGTGACTGAAGAAGCCGCTTTTCTAGAGGCGTTTGCCATTCTGCAGCCGCGCGGGAGCAGCTGCTCGAACCCCACCGAGCAGCTGCTCTCTCACTCATCCTCAGTATGCCTTTCATCCCTGCCTTCAGAGACACCCTGACACTTTCTCTCTCTCACACACACACAATCCTTTAACAAAATATCAAGTTTCACCAGAAGGCAAAACAGGCTGCATTTCCTTATCACCATACTGTATGTACAGTAGGGTTGGGGTGAGGTGCAGTTTTAAGTAAACGTCATCAGGAATCATTTGCTCTTGGTCCTTGTTGAGTGTTTAGTTGAATCCTTGTGACTGAAGCTTTGTCCCAAAACCTCATTACATTTTCCTCTCAATTTCTTTCTGCAAACCATGAAGTGTGCTTTAGTTCCTCTGCACTGATGTTAAGATCAAGGCTGTTGTTAAAGCAGCTGGCGAACTGAGTAATCATAGTTTACTTTAAGGGACCAGCATGTGTTCCTAATGCAAATTGTGCACTGAAGTCATATGTCTGAAATAGACCCACAAGTATTTGTTGATTTCACTATGTCATCAGATAAAGTGGCGGCACAGAGATGGGCTGCATTAAGGGGGATCATATTACTGCTATTAAAGTGCTGTATGAATGACAGCATGTGAGATATGCAGAGTAGGAACGAGATACTGACAAATTCCTTGTAGTTTTGGCTCTGGACTTTATCATACTGCTTTTGTGTTTATGAGGATTTTGAGGTGATTTGAGATAATTCAGAGTTTTGCATTGGATAAAATATGTATAATTGTCTGCATAAGAAAACAACTACAAAAACTAAGATAGGGAGCATTGTGCTATGATCATAACACAATGAAAGTCATTTTATTTATTTCCAAAGCGTCCAGTGAGCCTACATGTGTCTTCTGAGGTTGTATGATTCCAAGTCACAAACCGTAAAATTGTTGTAGGTCTGAAAAAGTTTCCTTTGTGCAAATTGGCCAAATGGGAATATGTTTTAGAACTAAAGTTTCTCCCAAAAACTGTTGAGGAAATGCTTGTTGTAGCTCATTTCTTGTTCAGGATCTTTGGCTTTCTTTGAACAAAGTGAAATGCTAACTGGGGTTATGCTAGGACAATTGCGCCAACCTGTCCTGACTCACTAATCTTTGTTATTGTTGCTACCTTCAAACTGGTAAATAGTGACTAGAAATGCTGGTGAAGTAGCTACTGAGTTTTTATGGACATAAAGTTGTATGTCGCTTTTCTGACAAGCATTTCTTTTCAGTGAATTATCGCTGCCTCTGGCAGTATTTAAGATCAAGGCTAACTTATTTGTAAATGCTTTGCACACACTCTCTGAGTAGACTTTCTGTGATAATGGCATCTGCCAAATACTGTGAATGGAAATGTAGAGTGATTACTCATTCTGCCTCAACTCCAGAAAACATTTCACATGACCCTGCTTTGATGTTCTGCATTTGAGGTGGTGTTGCTTGGAAAAATAAGCAGTTCCATTTGCATCTTCCAGTAAAACTTCTGAGATCAAACTTAATCTGGATTGTTTTAGTAATTTTTCTTTGTGATTGAAGTATTCTTTGGTTATGAACTCCACTTGTTCTACCAGGTTGTTTGCTCTTGCTGAACCAGCTGGAGAGTTGAAGAGGTTTCGGTCTCATGATAGCCCATTTACTTGCATTGATATTAGAGGGTATGGGTTAGTAATATATTTCAGAACGGGACAAAGTACTGACCACCCTTCCATGGCAACAGTGAGTCACTGGAAAAGCAGCAATGTCTCACCCACATGTGATATGTTACTGTATTATTAACACTACTACAAGTATACCTGCTACTATTATTACTAATACTGCTGCTGCTAATACTACTATTGCTACTACTACTACTGCTACTTCTAATACTGCTACTACTGCTGCTATTACTACTACTTTTAGTACACCTTCTACTGCTACTGCTGCTAATACTACTACTGTTACTACACCCATACTACTACTACTGATACTACTACTACTACTACTACCGCTGCTACTACTAATACTGCTACTGCTACTACTACTACTTCTAATACTGCTATCACTGCTGCTGCTATTACTACTACTGTTAGCACACCTTCTACTGCTACTAATGCTACTATTACTACTACTACTGCTGCTACTACCACTACTACTACTACTACTGCTACCACTAATACTGCTACTGCTACTACTACTACTTCTGCTACTACTACTTCTGCTACTACTGCTACTACTAATACTGCTACTGCTACAACTACTACTTCTGCTACTACTACTGCTACTAATACTATTATTCCTATTACTACTACTTCTGCTACTAATAATGTGGCTGCTACTACTAGTACTACTAATAATAATAATACTTCTACTACTACTACTACTACTAGTGCTACAAATATTTCTACCACTACTACTACTACTAATACTGTTGCTACTGTTACTACTACTATTACAACATAACAATAATAACAATAATAATAATAATAATAGCTTAAAAGTGCTTCAATGTAAAGTATGATGCAAAAAACAGCAAAATGACTCTAAATTCCTTCATAATAAATGATTATGTAACATTCTTTCTAAACCTTATGAAAACAAACATCAAGAGAGACTTCACTGCCTTTTTTATGGGGCGCCATTTGTAAAAGCAACACCACAAATTTAGAGGTGTCATTTTTTTTTAGCGCAATGTTCACACAATTTTCACACATTTAGAGCTAAATCTGTTAAAAACAACATTGTTAATTTAGGTACAT
>JBBKCR010058260.1:0-10551 GCA_037577295.1 Ladigesia roloffi | reverse complement strand
ACAGCACGCCACTGACAATGCGCCGGGTATTTAAAGGGAGTGAGAGTGTGAACTCTGATTGGTTTATTGCATGCTATGCCCAAGACACACCTATGACAAATTTTCTCATTTAGGATGACCCATTTGAACTATGCGCCAGACGCAATGTCCATTTCTCCTGATGGCATTATAGCGCTTGGCGCTGGCCCCTCCCCCAAAGACGACTGCGCTTCTGAATTCAGACAATGCGCGAGTGACCATGAAAATCAGGCCCCATGTGTCAGGTCGCCCTGCCGCCTCACCATCACGCCCTGCTGGTGGAAATTGCCCCTGGCCGCCAGTGCATTGGTGGTTCCTCGATGTCCGGGGGTGTATGCTCGTGTGAGCGCTCGTGTATGCTTGGCGGTTGCTTGGCGGGGCTAGGCCGTCCTGGTTTTGTTGGGCCCCGGCTGGGGGGTAGCGGGCCGTTGGGTCTCTGGGCCGAGGGACCGGGCTGCACTGGTGTGGCCGGCCAACAGCAGAGCCTGCATGCTTGCCTCCACGGCCACTTGGGTTGTCTGCACTGAGGCTGCCGAATTACCCCCTCTGAATTCTCCTCTGCCCTTCTCTGGTTGCGGGCCGCAGTTGTCCCTGTGGCAGAGATGGGGACTCGAGCCACAACTGACCACAGTTGTAGGCTAAAAATAGATTAGAGCTTTATTGTTTCTCTCACTATGTAACCATTTTATTTGTTTGATATTTGTTTTACCAGTAAATACCAGCGTTCCATTCACTACCCCTTCCTTAATGCATAGGGTTAGTCAGTGCACCTGGTAGCCTAAAACTCCGTTCAGCTGTATTATATTTTGCAGAGGACATTAACAAACAGATAGTTTTGCATTCTTTCCTCTCAGTTCTTCATATTTCTAGCCTTTGGAGACATACTCATTATGATGCATGGACTGCATGGAAAAATGCAACTATTCTGTTGTCGAAACCCTTTTCCAGAATAATGTTTAAAGGTTTGTTCCCACGGATGTTTTGGCATAAATGTGTTGGTCACCTTTTGGCAGACTTTGTAATTGCTTTATTTTATTTTCCTCATTTTTTGCAGTTTTTCATTTGCGGCCAATTGCCCGTCTTGTGCCTTTAGCACTATGGTTGGCTTTAGAACATTATCAGAACAGATATTAGGAAAGGCTGTCAAAAATGTTTGTGAATGCATCTTGTCATTTAATGTGATTTCAAAATACATTTATCAAGTTAAATCCTTTCATATTTTCTTCACATTGCACATTGAATTAGCGCTGAAGTGCATCTTCTGATCTATTTTGATAATGTCTTATAGATGATATAGAACATTACATGCTAGGGATGAGCGAGTACAGCATTATCTGTATCTGTATCTGTATCTGTTAACCAGATAAATTATCTGTATCTGTGTCTGTACTCTGACTGGGCAGGGCCTATCCCGGAAGTGGGCGGGGGTTAACCAGGAAGTTGGTCAGGTTGTCTTGAAATGGGAGGAGATTTAACCAGTATATTTTAAGCATGCAATTGATATGTATACATCAGAAATTGTTATATTTATTGCTGATTAGAAAATTATTTACATGACAGCATCAGCATTGAGCTTCAGATGAATGGTTTTGATCACGATAACAAACGAACTATATACAGAACAAGTTTTGCAACAATTAATACAACACATGCGGTTGCAATTATGAAGTAAAAGGAATGAACAAGAGTTTTCATCTCAACATAACTCTCTTTTTTAACTTAAAATATTTTATGATCATTGTGATTTATTTTTGTTCTTTTTAATTTTTTTTAATTTCCACACCAGGTATGTGAGTGTGTGTTTGTGTGTGTAGCTTTTTTTATTATGTATAGCTTTTTATTATTTATACCACAACTACCTTAATGTTTTAAATAAAATACAGCAAGAACATGTCACTCAGTACGTGAAGTAAAAAAACTGGTTGGAGGCAGCAGACGGTTAAAAAAAAATTGGATGACCGGCAGAGAGAGGGAAAGGGAGAGAGAGGGGAAGAGAGAGAGAGGGAGAGAGAGAGAGAGAGAGAGAGATGTGCTGGCTCTAAAAACAAAACTAACGCTGCGTACACGGACTACACGCTGACGCACGCGCCCTGACACACACGCGCTGACAGATGCCACTGCACGCAGACACAGTCAGCTACCCAAAGAGCATTTTTATTCAATCTGAGCACAGATATTAACTCGTATTACTCGTATGATACTCGTACTCGTCAAAAGTGCTTTATCCGTACCAGATACTCGCTTCAGCCGAGTATCCGGCTCATCCCTATTACATGCCTTTAATCTAAAAACTATGCAGTATTATCTTGGATAGCATCTGATTAGAGTACATTTATTTTAGTCATTTGAGACTTGAGACTTGACTTGGACTTGGGACAAATAACTTGAGACTTGACTTGATATTGCCACTCAAAGACTTGAGACTTGACTTGGACTTGGAAAAACTGACTTGTGAACATCTATGTCCTGCGGTGGTTCTCCTGGGACTCCTGTGCCCTGGGGGACCTCTGGATGTCTGGGGCCCAGGTCTCCTCCATTTCTGCTCAGGGCTGTGATTCCCCACACACAATGTTAAAAATTTACATGGGAAACCTTGTAAGCCTTTTTTTTCTCTTTTCTCTTTCTGTGTCCAAATGTATGGAAGTAGTTTATCTATTAGTTTATTTGTTTTTTTAATTACATTTTTTTCTCTCCAGTTTCTTCTTCTTTCCTGCATACCCCTCTTTCTGTTGAGTTTCCCCCCATGCACGTCTTGTCTACTTTATTATGCTTAAAATAAAAAAAGGCTATGAATGACGATAGCACGGCTACACATACATTGTGTTATCTGTGTTACTTACAGGCCAGGTAAAAACAAAAAAAACATATCCAGTGTATGGTCATAGCTCCTCCCACAATACCTACATGCAGCCAATTACTTCCTCGGATTTTTACTTGATCCGTCTTATGCTTAGCCAGACACATGATTGTGTGACTGTGTCACATATAATTGCCCTAAGCTGCCAGTTCATGCTGTATATAAGTGTTAAATGCGAGAGAACTTGGTATACGGAAAGAGCAGACCTGAAATTCAATGAAGGAGGAATTATTATAAACAGTTAAAAGATTCTGGAACATGAGGAATCCTACACTAAATTATCCATGATCTACAGATCTACATCTTGAGCAGAAAAAGGTCTGAATGACTCCTTGTTCCTGTAACTTTCTTTCAGCAGAAAGCGTTCAATGTGTAGTTGCTTTATTACTTGGTCTGTTTTTTTTACATGGACTTCTAAAAAGAATTAGCATATTCAGGAATTGATTGCATGCACCATGATAGTTTTTTAAGCATAATATAAATTGCTTGCTTATTTTGAAAATGCATTTCATTGATTTATACTGGAAGGCAAACATGTGTCTTTACTATTAAATGTATATTACAGTGCATTCCGTATATTGAATTATTTTATTTAATTAACTGTCAGGTACAAAACTGTAGAGCAACTACATAATCAGGATTTATTATTTAACAAGTTTACCAAGTCTCAATGCTTGCCTTGTTTTGGTGGATTAAGGTAAAAAAAATAGGGATTAGGCTGGAACCTGAAAGCACTTTACATGTGGTTGTGGTATAAAATACTATAACTAAGTCTACCTTAAAGAGCCAGCAAACTAGCGTTGTTCATTAATCTGTCTTCTTTGTGTTATCTTTAGGTTTTGGTGACTATGGCATTGGTGGCAGTTTGATATACCTGGCCTCCTTCCTCCTTTACAGCCCCTGCCTCCCTCTCTCTCCCTGCCACTGCAACCCTTCAGTGAATGTTCCTCTGCCAAGCTTCCCAGGATGCTTATCAAAGAATACCGTATCCCCATGCCTCTGAGCGTGGAAGAATACAGGATTGCTCAGCTCTACATGATCCAGGTAAAATTCTGATGAATTATATGGAGATTTTCTTCTATGATTAACTGTTGGATTTAGCTATTGATTAACTGGTCATTGATTAGGGCTGCAATTATTAAATGTATCATATTTTAACTCAAATATTTTTATATTCCAATATTGTACATCTAGTTATGAATATGACTATTTTTGTGGTTAATTTACTATTTGTAATATTGTAAATTTATTCATTTTTATTTGATGTTTCCTATTAATTTCCTGTAGTTTATTTTACAAGGTAAAACATTATTAACATTGAGTGAATGCCATTATCTTTAAAGAAGTAAAGAACCCAATTTCAATGCCTTTATAATTAATTCCCTTAAAACAGATCGAAAGGGTCTTAGAGTGTGGGGTCCCCCACATTAATTTAATTGATCTGCTACCTGGGTGCCCCTTGTTGGTGGCAGCCCACTGCTTCTTTATGTAAATGGTTTAAATGCGGTGAATGTAGAATGAATGGAGAGCAATACTTTGTCTCCAGAGAAAAAAGGTTTGATTTCTTAACACAGCATTGTAGTCAACTATACTGCATATTCCTAAGATCAGCAGAGCATTTGTCTGTTTTAACTGTGTTTAAAACTTGTGTAAAGTGAAAAACACTTTAGCTCTAAAGTCATGTGTATAATGTCTATGTATAAGCAGAAGTGATTTGAAATTTTTCCAAATATTTAAAATATATTTGAAAGTTCAGTCCGTTTTTCTCACAAAGTTTCTGTGGACGTTTGGAGGGTGAGGGAAATGATGTTGGGATTGGCCAGCTTTTATAAACTATGGCACAGACTCTGCCAACTTGGGAGCAGACTCTTCCCACTCTGTGATGGGATGCTTGCATTGCTGGTGCCATTGTGACATTTTGCAGAGCATAGATAACTACAGCAGTAATGTGTAATGCTATCATTATTTGCTGTGCAGTTTCATTTATTAGTGGGTAAAACACTTAATCCTGTACTGTTTCATGTCACCTTTTGACCAGCTTTGTTTTAGCAATATTGCTCTTTTCTCTGCGTTTCCATGGTGGCAGACACAAAGTGTCAAGATTAAGGTTGACTACCAGTTTTGTTTTTCTATGTTCTGTGACATTCTCTGAGATGGATATAGATATTTTAACAAGTTTAATAATGTTAGCAATGGAAAAAGCAATTATCTGTATCTGTAAATATCCGATAAAAAACTCTTACATTGTGCTGTACGTAGGGGAGTGCCGCTGACAATACTGAATATCCAGTTAAAAACAGGAGAAGCCAATGTACAGGCACAGAAACAAATCACATTAACATGTCACCAAGTACATCACAAACACAGAACCCATTAATAATTTGTTTGAAAGGCTTTAGGGTTTCTTGTTTTTATAAAGGATTTAATAGTTTTTTTCTTATCCAGTATTTAACAGAAATGACTGTTTGTAGTTTTGGTACATTATGTTAGATTTTAGTGCTTGTATGTTTGATGAACAGTTTGCCTTATAGTGGAGCACTTCATCCAGATTCTAATGTCCATGCCTTGTAGTCAGATTGTGTAAATGATTTGCTTAGGCTTGCACTGGATTTCAATAATACTTGCCCTGGTGATTTGTGTTTTTTATATTTTAACAATGTTTTTGTAATAGGTTTTTACATGAATCTAGTATTAATGAAAAACTGAATTTGTTACTTCTATTAATATGATTAGCAAGAAACAAGAAATATTTTATTAACAAGAGCAAGCTCATGCAAATTAAGACTTACAAACTCATTTGAGGAAGGAAATATCATCTACTTATTGGTATGGTCTCAGAAAATATTGAGATTTTGTCAGTATTGGCCCACACAGAGGAGGTCCGATGAGTCTGGCTGAATTTTTTTCTCACCAGGACATTAGGGCTGTAACGATATATGATTCAAAACCGAAATCTTGACACGCATGTTGCGGTGTGTGGGCGGTGAATCGTGACACAGACACACCCCTTCCAACTCTTTCCCGTATATAATAGAGAAGAAACAATACACTGTGCTGTTCGGGTGTAAACGGTTCCACGAATACATGTACAAAAGGAAATCACTGTAGAATCCGACCACAAGACCCTGGAGGCAATACTCAAGAAGCCTCTCGCTTCAGCCCCTCCTCGTCTCCAGAGGATGATACTCCAAAAATATGACATTCACATCCACCACAAACCTGGGAAACCGATACCAGTGGCCAACACTCTGTCTCGCAAATCCATTGAATATTACAACAGCAGCTTAAGCGAAGGTATGGACGCACAGGTACACACCTTGATAGCCAAGTCAGTGATAACAAACTGAAAGAATAATAGAAGCGACACTCAACTCACAACACTGAACCAAGTCATAAAGACAGGTTGGCCTGACACATACAAACAAAGTTCATCAATCACTCAGGAATATTGGAACACTCAGGAATATTGGAACACTCAGGAATATTGGAACACTCAGGAATATTGGAATATTAGTTCCCCAAAGCTTACAAAAGGACATGCTTGACCGCGTCCATGTGGGACATATGTTTGTGGAGAAATGCAAGAACAGAGCACAAGACCTTTTTTTTGGCCACAAATGGGACAACAAATTGAATCCATGGTGGGACAATGTAGCGTTTGTCAAGCAGATACAATGCCAACACCAAAGAGCCCCTGCTATCGTACACCCTTCCTGAAAGACCATGGCAGGTGATAGGAACCGACCGGTTCACATGGAACGAACAAAATTACATCCCCATAGTGGACTATTATATTCGGTACTTTCCAATGGAAAGACTCACCAGCTGCACTGCAACAGCTGTCATTACCAAACTTAAGGCAGTGTTTGCACACCACGGAATATCTGAGTGTGTCATCAGCGATAACGGCCCTTGATACAGTGCAGATAAGTTTCACAGATTCGCAGCGGAATTGGATTTCGAACATTGTACCACAAGCAACGTCCTAGCAGAGAAAATTGTCCAAACTGCAAAGCGCAGTCTAGGAAAAGCGGGTCTCTCCACTTTTCTTTATTTCATAAAGTGAACAATTTGCAAAAGGGCAAACACAACAACTGTGCTAAACTCCTTCAGATACTTTAACTGTCAAATTTACTGCCAAAACAGCACCAGGGTGCGAACTAGGGGGGAGCGGGGGGAACTATAGTTCCCCTAAAGGTAATATGAGCTCCCCTGGAAACATGATTTGTGAAATTTTGGGGGAGCTCTAAAATATTGATATGATGACCAAATAAATGCCATTTGGGCATGGGTGTAAAAGGTGTAAAATAAATAAAATAAAATTACATGTAGAGCTAATTACTCATGAAAAATTTAGCTTTCTTGCACACTTGTATGGGTGCCACCTGCAGCCCCTCACATTACCCACCCTCTCACACGAGCTCCTTTAGTTAGCAATACATGGCATTGTTGCTGACATGTCGAAAAGAAGAAAGCAACAGTGTACATTGGACCAATTCTTTAAGAAGAAGGTCAAACAGCTGATCAAGAAAACCAGCCATCTGATGGTGGTAGCCCATTGGAAGTAGGGACTATTGCTACCTAAGCAAAAGAGGCAGCTAATGGTATATTTTTCAATAATAATGTCATATTCTTCATGTCTGGTGCCGCTGGCTGCTTTTATCATGTGTGTTCTGCTCAGTGTACAGCCCGTGTGAAACAATATAAGTTTATGAGCCTATTTTTAAGTTGATTTGTTATTAGATGGATTGAAGTTTGTGTAGCCGATATATGTGCATATGCTCTGGAAATCTACTAAAATGAAATGAACTTGATCCATCAGGGCCTTTCATGTAAATATTGTACAGACATATCAATGGCATCACCCATGTGAATTGAACCATCATCGAGTATAGAACTTATTTGAATACAATCCTTTGAATAAAAGCTGTGCCTGAAGCCACACTGCATTACGTATTTCTGGCTATTTTCAGAAGGTTAGCATGCTTTAAGGGCACGAGTGAAATCAGCTAAGTCTAGAAAGCTACATTCCATAACTAGCATATTGTTCTAAAAATCAGTACTTCTTTTCAGCATATTCCAATGTAAGTTTCAGCATCTGACTGTGTAAGAGTTTCTGGTATTTGCTTGATCCAGAAAGAGTAAGGCTGTTTCTAGTCTGCACCACCAATGACCCATAATTACCCTCTCTTAAATCAGAACACAACTGTTACCCTGACAACCATGACATCAGTGGTGCATGCCACTGGCCATTTCTTCTCCACGCTTGCTGCTCAGGCAACCAAAGTGAGAGGAGGAGAATGAAAGGGTGGGTGAAAGTAGAAAGCAGAGACTGAGTAGGAGGGACATGCAGTGAGGAGAGTTTTATTTATTTTACTGCACATCCGAAATATTGTAGCAGTCTGACATGTAGCAGTGGTTTAGCAAAAAAAATTGCGTCTTAGGTATGATTTTGTTTATTTTGCCCAAATCAACAAATACTTGCTGCTGAACTACTGTAACTGCCAAGATGTTTCTGACCTTGTTTGATGTACTGTAATATAAAATTATGTTATGCTTCAATATAGCAGAATCTAGTGTAGTTAGCACATAAGTGAACAACTGCCCCTTTCCACTTCCGTATCGTAGGTGCCCTTTCTTGAGGCATTATTTTATGTGTATGTGCGTGTGGGGTCCCACCTCTGCCACTCAAAAATAACATTTAACTATTAATCATTATTTTCCTAAATAAAAGGATTTGGCTTGCATCAGTTATATGATGACCAATAACCAATGCTTACTCTTAAAGACAAGAGTGGGCGGTATGGAGCTGTAGAGGAAACACACAAATTAACTGGGAGACACAGACAATGAAACAAAAACCAGTTGAGGGTACAGTGTACATTATAGTCTATAGCACCCAGGAGTACAGTAACACCCCCCACCCCCTCGTGAGGGTTACGTTCTGCATACAATGAAATTCCATGTTGTTGTGTACAAAATGCCTAAAATGCTTAGTGTGTTTTTATAGTGTAAACCCAAAATATGTTTCCAATAAATTTCAATTTCATTTAAAGATAAACCTGTATAAAGTTTACACAGAGCTCAAGTAGTGCTAGAATGTAAATACCGATGTTACCCCTCTATAGACTGCACCATCATTCATATATGCACGTATTCTTTGGTATGCGCTGTCTTTTTCATTGGCATAAGCAGTTAAATACAGTAAAAATTCATTTAATTTACAGCAAAAATATTACAGGGCTTTAAGAAGAACAAAACAAAAAACACGTGAACACTCAGGGTGCTCTGGAAATTCTGAGCAGCATCCAATCAGCACCAAGAAAAAATAAATAATGTGCTGCTGAGAATAGTAAGGGATGTGTCTAAGGGCTGCAGCCTATCAGCAGTAAGAATTGGCTACTTTCAAATAGCGCTGTAATACTCGTATCCTTTTTAGGATTCGGCTCCCACTGAGTCACCCACTGAGTCTCTTACAAATCGGGTCTGTGAGTCACTTGAGTCAGTATTGCCAAATTGACAGCTGTGAGTCAACTGAAATGTTTGAGCCGTCTTTTAAGAAAATAAAATGTCTTATAATGAGAATTAATCGCTTTCAAATAAAACAAGACAATAAGACAAGGCTACTACAGTGACAAATATTTATTAAAACACACGATAAGGGTGCTGAGTTATTGGAAGTATTAAAGACATTTATTAAATTATTTAGGCATAATTTTTGGTTTGTCCTGATTTTCTGTTTAGCTTGGGAGACAGACACTTAAGTCTTAATTTTATAGATCTTAGGGAGAAACCTAGGTGATGACTCGGGGCAGCTAGCAGCTGGTCGCTTAGTTCAGTTAGGACGAGCTATGTCTGTGTGTCTATCAGGAGGGTGAGTTGTAATGTAGCGAGTATGGTTGGACCCTAAGGTATGACTTACCGCCAGTCAGATGGTTCGAAATGTCCTGGAGATGTTCTCCATAAAGGACTGCTGCTAAGGGTAATCTCTGCTGCTGACACCAAGATCGTAACCATTCATTAAAAGCAAATAATCTGAAGCTGAAAAATGAATTTCTAGATTCCTCACTAAAATGTGGGAAGTGGTACAGATACAACAATTCTTGCTCTGGGTGATGTGCTGCGGACCTTCTCGACCAGGCTCCGGAAGTCCTTCTTCAGGATCTCCATCTGCATCAGCCTGGTGTCATTGGTGCCAGCATGAAGGACCACAGCTCCAATGTTCTTCCTCAGGGCCACAGACACTTGTGCAGCAACATCAAGAATACGAGCACCAGGTAAACAGCGGGTGTGCACCTTACCTTTAGCCATGGTATCATGGACATGCCAGACGATGGAGTCTCTCCTTCAACATCAGCAAAACAAAAGAGATGGTACCAGAGGTGTGACCAGAATGTCATGTGTGGGGGGGCAGTTAACTCATTTGGGTGGAGCAGAAAATGTACCTTTGGATGGACAGAGCATACCCAGACACCACCCCCCATAGACACACCCCTGGATGGTACTGTATTTTAGGAGGCCGGGTAAGGCTCATCCCCTATCTACATCGGTGGAAGTGCTGTGGAGAGTTTCAGCAGCTTCAAACTCCTTGGTGTCACTCTATGGGGCGCCGTTTGTAAAAGCAACACCACAAATTTAGAGGTGTCATTTTTTCAACATTTAGCGCAATGTTCACA
>JBBKCR010058250.1:0-10551 GCA_037577295.1 Ladigesia roloffi | reverse complement strand
GGGGGGTAGACTAAGAATATCCGTTTTTATATCAGTTTTTTTTCCTGTGCGGTCCACAGACCGGTACCACATTACCCATGGCCCGGTAGTTGGGGACCCCTGCTGTAAAAGATTAAAAGTTTCTTAGCATAATTAGCATATATATTAATTTGTCCCCCATTGAGCCATTGCAGTTAACATTCAGATTTGTTGAAGCTCTATGCTCTAAATAAGTACCCTATTACTTTTTCTTAATAAATGCGCACTTAATCCACGAAACATTGCTGCTAGTGCCTTTATATGTTCTGCCAGATCTTTCTCCATATATTAATCCATATAATTAAGTCTTGATTGGCAAGTCCATATCTTTTATATCCTGGTCTTATTTATTTTCCATCTATCTTTTTATTTTCCAATTATCGTTTTAATATAATCCTGCATATGTTCATCTGCCTCACCTGACAAATTAACTTTTCCCTTCGCCACTTCTTTTAATGCTCTGTCCATTTCCTCTTGAGCAATGGTTCTCAACCTTTTCAATATTAAGGCCCAACTATCTATCACAGCATGTTGCCAAGGCACACTTGGCCACATCAGATGATATTAAATAACCAATTGCAGAACAATGGCCTGTGATTCACATTCAAATCCTTCACTACCCATCAGTAGCCTGTGGCCCAATGTTGACAAACCCTGCTCTAGGGGAGTGGAAACCTTGCCTGTCTTATTTCTTTAACTCTGTAGCATGGTGGTCTATTTCTATTTCTGATGTAAATTTAAAATGTCACATATTTTTAGTGATAAAATATAAAAATACAATTTACATGTACAATAAAATTGTATGTTTATAATACTCATCCTGTGGCAACAGTTTTTTAACTTAAATGTGCTTATCTCTTATGCAATAAGTCTCTCTGTTTTGCTGGATGAGGAAAATGGCTGATTCTTCAACATTGTATACTCAGATGACCAATTTCTTTTAAAATTCCCTAGAACCTTCCCCCTGGCAAAAATCACCACACTCTCCCCTACTCCTAGCACTAAGTAATCCAGAACTAGGCTTAATCCCTGTCTAGGGAACCAACCCATTAAGTTTAAGTGATGAAAAATGAATTGCACTGTTTTTTCAACATTTCTGTGTAAATGATTTAGTAGTGGTATAAATAGGATGCCTCTACCTCATAGCAGGCTACTGAATGCACAAGAATCTGCATTAGCTTTGAGATACTGTCCTAAAATATTAAATCTTTTTTTTTTGTGGAGATGCATGTATGTCTATGAGTGTCAGTATTGCTTAATATATATGGAATGTTTCACATCATACCATTTTATGTGTTCATCCACCATTTTATTCTATACACAGAGATGTGGAAACATTAATGCAGGCATAGTTTTTTTTCTTTATTTCTTACCAAAGATTAATGCAGGCCCTCCATTGAGTTTAGTAGTCTAGTAGAATAAGGATGCTTCACATCTCATTCTGCTCTAAAGTCATGATATTTTGTACCATTTGGATGAATATTGGCTGTACCTATTTGAAAATATATGCTCAATTTACATGAATTTATTCACAGTATAATACAGTATGAAGTATGAAGACTTAGATATGGTCATTTAAATTTTTTTGTCTTATGGTTTGGTCAGTTTTGGAAAAACTTTCTGAAGATTAAATCAATGAGTAGGGTCATCAGTCAGAAGTACAACAGTTTTCAAGGGTTAGGCAACTGGAAGCAGTCAAACTGACGGAAAACCTGACAATATGTTAAGCAGGAAAATGGGTAAGGATCTGAGCAATTGTGATGGTTAAGCTCTTTCAGAGTATCTCAAAACAGCTGGTCTTGTGGGGAATCCTCAAATGCAGTAGTAGTTAGTCCCTACCAAAATTGGTCCAATGAAGGATACCTATAAACTAACATAAGGTCATGGACAACCGAGGCAAAGTATATGTTGGGGAGTGGAAGACAGCCCATCTGGTTTGATCCCACAGATAAGCTATTGCAGTACAAACTATTGAAAAGTTAATGCTTGCTATGATTGAAAGGTCTCAGAAAAACAGTGCTTGCTGTGTTTGGGATTGTGTAGCCACAGACTGGCCAGAGTGGCTATGCTGACCTCTGTCCTACACAAATCCTAAAGTTCCAATAGTTTGCATCAGAACTAGATCATTAAGCAATGAAGAATCCCGTCTAGTCTGATGAGTCACATTTTTTTACATCATGTGGACCTCTGGGTGTGTTTTTTCATCAGTTACCAGCAGAAGAGGCAAGAAGGCAAACAAGGGAGGCAGTGTGATGCTCTAAGCAATGTTGCTATGGAAATCCTTGGGTTCAGGAATTCATGTATATGTTACTTTGGCATGCATTGGAAGCCATTACTCTTACAGTCTGTAGATTATACATAAGTGAGAAGACAGGAAGTGGTCAAGTGTCACCACCCTTAAAATGTGTACCATAACCTTTTTGAACTTTCACAGCCAAGCAGATTTTCAGGGGGGAGAAGCTGCTGAACATGATTCCCACACCAAGGCTCTTACAGCAATAGTCTTAGTGTTGTGGTGCAAAGCCTTGTTTGTGAATTGTTTATTTATATGTAGGTCAGTTGATTAAAAAAATATGTTAAATTCAGAGAATAATATTTTTGAAAAGCAAAAGAATAGATTAATTGAAATAGCATGTATTAGGTAAACATTAGCTACTGCACTGATATCTGCCACATTTTTAGAGGAAAATTGGTATTTGGTATTTTTTTGAGAATCTAGTATTCAGTGTCCATGGCATCTATTTGAGTCAGCTTTTTTTGTACTGTGGGAAAATCTGTCATGCACACACACAAACACACACCCTTCCTCTCTTATTTTTGCCCACATCCCCGCCACACCCAGGCAAACCACAGGCCTCATACTGACACTGCTGGTTGCCTCAGTCAAAACACAAAATATCTTTTCACAGAGATATTACACTGTACAAATTATTTACGTTTTCGTTATGAAAAAACCTTGTTGCCTTCAGTTAAACATATTATATATCAAATATATTATAAACATAGTCATATTAAATATAAAATTAACAAACACATTGATCCAGTGGATTAGCTAATCCAGAAGCTTTTTAAAGTTTTTAACAGGGCTGCCTGGGACCAGGGGTGGGACCCTGAGGTGTAGGTCAGTGGTTTTAAACCTGTGGACTGCATCCCCCCAGCGCATCATGGTGGTACTGCTAGGGGGCCAACATTTCTTTAAAAAAAAAGAAAAGCTTTATTTCAGTAGTTATTTTGGGGGGAAAAAACAGGATTTCAAAGAAAAAATATTGTTTTGTTCATTTTTATCAAAAATAGGGAATATTCATGCTGAACTTGTAGATAAGTTGGGCAAAATACATGGCCAGCAAAGCTGATACATCAAGCCATTTATTTTTATAATTTAGGTTTAGTGTGGTGTAAAGCTTTTAAAAGTCATGTTTTATTTTTATACAACAATCATACATAACATTAAATCTATCAGCCTGTTAAAACATGAACTTAAAATCTGCTGAACAGTTTACAGTATGGCAGCATGCATTGCTGAATGAGCCTGATATCTTTGGGAAATACTGTTGCAATAAAGGGCTGGATTCATGTCCAAAAACATCCATATGAATGCCAAGAGCCAAGGTTTGCGAGCAGAAAATAACACAGATTATCCCCCTGTTTTAACTGACTTGACATTTTTGCTTACTGCATCCTGAGGCCATCTCTTCCACAAATGACACATACACATGTTCACACATATAAAAAACATTTTTCCACAGTCTAGTTTTGATGCTCAAATGCCCATTGTAGATGGATTCAGCAGAGTACAGGTGTCAGTATGGGCCGTCTGACTGGTCTGCCCCCACAAAGCTCCATACACAGCAAGATAATATGTGCTTTGTGTTTTTTTTTTTTATTATAGCCAACATTAACTTTTTTTCAGCAATTTGTGCTATAGGTGGCCTTCTCTGGGATCAGATCAGACAGGCTAGTCCTCACACCATTGGCCCATAATCCTTTTGCCAGTTCACTGGTTGTCTTTCCTTGGACCATAATTTGGTGGGTAAATAACACAATTGCCATAACAGGATCAGCTCATAAGACATGCTGTTTTAAACATGCTCTGACCAAGTTGTCTAGTCATTACAATACAGGCTCTTTTCAAAGTCACTGCTGGTCAAATTTTCTGCTTCCAACTTTTCAAGAACTGAATGTTCATTTGCTGTCTATTATAGACAACCCCATCACAGGAACCATTTTGTTGAGATAACCAGAGCTACAATCAATCTTATTCATTTAACCTGTCAGTGGCTTTCATGTGTTCATCATATTATTGATATCATATTTTCACAGTTTTGATATCTGGTCCCAAAATCTTTCTATGTGTTTTTCCAATACAGTATTGACAAATCGACCGTAACTGCACTTCGAATGCGGTGAGTTCTGAGATCTGTACACCTCAAACAAACACACTTGCACACAGGTAGATTTTTTTCTAAGATGGATTAATGGCTAGGCAGTAAGAAGAAGAATAAAATTATGTTGTGTGAGAAGTGTTTGCAATTTTAAATCAGTAAGTTCACATTCATGGCTCAAAAAAACCCCCCAGGAATTCCTTTTGGAAATGTGGGTTCTAAAATTCCACATTTCTTCTCATGCACATTTTTATGATTTGAATTTGAGGATTGTTTGTGTGTGAAGTAGAGCATTGAAATGTGTAGGACAATCAGCCATGTAGGCTTGAAACTGTCAACAAAGAGGGTTCAATTTATCCAGTTAAATATGTAATTATAATTGTTTTATAAAATAAAATATGTTTTTGAACCAGTCTCCTTTACATACAACCACAGTTGAAGCAATACAACAATTGAGCAGAAAGTGTAAAAGGCATATTACTGTAAGAGATTCTCTGTAATATACTTCATTTTAGTGTGTTGTTAACAGCAATAGGTAGCAACTTAGTCTATGAAGTGCTTTAGTCCAGAGCAAATAAATATACACATTATCAAAACAGATTAACATGCAGAGGGTTAAAGAGTCTTTAAAGAATCTTAAAGGTTATTGTGCTAATGTACTAAGGATACAAAAAATACTGACTATATACCTTCTGTTTGTTGTGTAGTTATTAATTAGGTTCAATCACACCTTATTTACCTTCATCCATACAATTATTCACAAATATTTCTCTCTCTCTTTATCTCTCTCTCTCTTTATGAGTTCAAATCAGTTCCAATCATGGGCGCTTAATGGAGGCTTGGAGAGGCTAAGCCTCCCCAAAATCAATGCTGGGAAATTGTGAAAATAACGTACATGATGTGTGAATGTTATTAAAGATGATTTCAGAATGAACGCAGCAGCTGCGGTCAGTGATAGTAAAATGAAGGATCTTTGCTATGACAAGTTGGGAGTGAGTACGCTTTATACTGGCCCCAATGAAATAGCTTTGCCCACTCCCTGGCCCCCCCAAGTACAAAAGTCATGCTCCGCCGCTGGTTCCAATGCTTTATATACAAAAAAAATAAGTGAAATTAAATTCAACAGGATTGGATGAAGGCATTAGATCTGTCTTCATTTGGTGTGACAATGTTGCAAATGTTTAGCTGATAGTTAAAAATCTGAGACTCTTGCTTAACAAATGCTGCATATCTTCAGTTTTCACCATCAGCTCGTTAAAGCATGGACTGTAAGTGGAAGTACTCTTCTCTCAGTCATGTATATTTGGGACAGGCTTTGTCCTTTATTCATACATGTTCTGAGCTGCACTAATCTGCACTTTTTGGGATTTTCATAGCTTCTTATGTTGTCCTTTTTCCAGATGCATTTTGTCTATACATGGAGAAGGTGTGTTTCTGTTTAGGGTATTTTTAATTTGATCAGATAATTAGCAAGTATGCATTTTTTTAAAAGGAATTTATTAATGAATATTATGTCATTGTTCTGGTGTCATTGATCTACTTGGTGTCTTTTGTTAAAGGTGTAATAGGGTGTTTTAAATAGGATTTTTTAGATGTTTATCAATAATGTGTCTTGGGACACTGTATTTGTACTGAGGTGTATGCTGTGTAATGGTATGGTTGCGGATGTGCCTATGGTAAGTGAGAGTGAATTTTTAAAGTTCTTTTTAATGTGGGAAGAGAAAGCAAAGAAACTTACCCAGCTCTGCCCTGCATGCTATATGATGAAACAGTCAGCACTTCTCAGGCTATAACTTGAGTTCCTGTGCCTCCAGCCGCTGGAACACATCCTCAAGGTGCGTCAGGTGAGCCCTAAAGTTGCATGAATACATGATTACATTATCCAGATAAACCAACAAGTAATTATGCACTTTCTCACCCAAACATCACTGCATCAGGCGCTGGAACGTAGCCGGGGCATTACACTACAATACGCTCAGAATGGAAATGTCCAAAGGGGGTAGCGAACACGGTCTTCTGTCGTCAGGGTGCACCTCCACCTTGTAACAAACCTGTACTTATTTTATAAAAGAAAGGCTGTTATCTATCATACGAGGGGAGGTAACAAACCACCAAGAGAGAATATTTCATTCACACTGTGTATAGCACCCGTACATTATACCACAACACATACATTTAACATTACATCTGACTGGTCCAGTCTGAAAGGGTAGGCTCCAGAAAAGTGTTGTTACCCCTTTCCACAGACCGCCGACCAGAGCATACATCCGAGCCATGACCCGGAAGAAGACAGGAGATAGAAAAGAAAGAAAAGCAATGAAAAAAAATCCACCTGCCATACATTGCAGGTGGAATATCCATTAGTCCTAACTGTACAGTCAAAACAAGGGCAAAACATAGAAACACTGACTTACATGCAGAAACACCCCCCCATTCAGAAGAGGGCATGACCACCCCATGCATGGACATTTCCCCAGACTGAATAAGGATCTCGACCTTATAATTAAGGCTGCTCAAAACCTTAGTCACTTTGGCCGGTCCTCTCCATTAGGGAGCGAGCTTGGCCATAAAGGAGTTTTCAGCCTTACTCTTTGGGTAAGCCCGTACCCATACAAGCTCGTCTTCCGTGTGCGTGGTAGCTCGCTGCCATGCTTTGTAGTATTTACCCTGACGCTCTTGGGCCCGAGCCACGTTGCACTGGACAACTTGTACCAGGGCCTCCTGCCTCTCCACCTTTGTATAAGTTTTCTCTCCATGGGACCCTTTAACTTTCAGTCTAGGGCCACTTAAGCTGGAGTATAGCCTGTACTCTCATGCCAGGCTGAGTTAAGGGCTAAGTGGAATTCGGGTAACCACTGGTCCCAGTGCCTATGTTTTCCTCTGATGTAATCAGCAATCATATATTCAAGGTCTGATTTGTTCTTTCTGTGGTATTAGTCTGAGGGTGATAGGCAGTGGTGAGCTTCTGTCCCACGGCCAAATGACGGCAGATTGAGTTGAGGAGTTGGGACGTGAAATGCAAACCCCTATCCGACACAAGGTAGGCCAGAGTACTCCACCTAGTAAAAGTTCAATATGTTGGCATTGACAGAGGCTGTTGCTGAATGGGAAGTACTGGGCCCGTAAGGATGAGGGAATGACCAGCTGTAGATACTTGCCCTCTTCGGGTCTTTGTCAGTGCAGCGAGACAGTGAATCCGGCACAATGTTGAACTGACCTTTCTGGTACTGGGTTTCAGCTTCAAAAGCCTGCAGCCGGAGTACCCACCTGGTGAGCCGGGAGGATGTTTTTGTTTGGTTAAATACCCAGGTCAGTGCTGCATGGACAGTGATGACCGTAAATGGTTTAACCTCCAGGTACTGTCTCCACTTTTCCACTGCCCAAACCACTGCCAGGCATTCTTTTTCCAAGGCTGAGTATTTGCTCTCAGCCCCTACGTGCTCTCTGTCAGCATGCACCCCAAGCCCCACGTTGCTGGCATCAGTCTGTACTACTATTTTAAGCCCAAAAGGAAGATGCAGGAACTCATATTGATTGTGTTTGGTGATGTTTTTAAAATCCTTTCAGGGCTCATCTCCACCTGCCAGTAACCACTTCTTAAGTCTGGCTTCCAACTGGGTGTCACACCTCTTCAGACCATTCACCATGGACTGTCTCACCTCCTTTACCTTTTTAACTCACTCTGATGTTTTATGTTTTGACATACCTGGTGTGACTCGGCATGCACGTCCCCTATTCTCTGTTGACAGTTCTCTAAGTTGGCAGTGAGTTGTCTGCACCTCATTTATTTGCCTATCCACTTTCTCTTTCAGTGACTGCAGAGTGCTTTATAGCTGGCTGAGGCGATTAGCAAGCAGGAAGGTAATGAGACTCTGTTCTTCCTTGTCTGGTGGACGTGGTGGTGGTAGCGGCCCCTCATCCAGCTAGACTAGTGTCAGATCAGGAGCATTACCTTCTGCTGGGCCCTCTCCTTCATCCTTGGGCTCCTCAGACTAGAGGTAGAGACTGCTGAGGATGTGGATGAGCTCCTGGATCGACTCGCGCCAGGTCACAAAGTGTCCAGCGGTGAAGTCACCTCAGGCTATGCTTCTGCCACAGCCATGCTGGATGGTTTTTGATTGTTATGAATGTTTGTGTTGGTACAGAGTACAATAAAGGGAAAGACCACTATCGATTGAGTGCTTGATTTTGTATTCGATGAGTGTGTGTGAGGTTGTAATGACGGCAAGTCTAATGCTTAAATCCAGGAAGCTAAGCTAAGGCTAACAGCAGCAACCACAACAATAGAACTTGGTGGTGCCTGTTCGAGGACCAATGTAACAAACCTGTACATATTTCATAAAAGAAAGGCTGTTATCTATCATAAGAGGGTAGGTAACAAATTAAAGAAAGAAAAGCAATGAAAAAAGTCTCACCTGCCATACATATCAGGTGGAATACCCATTAATCTTAACTGTACAGTCAAAACAAGAGCAAAACATAGAAACACTGACTTACATACATGGAGAACACACACATTCGCACGCAGGTTTAGTGGGCTGCTACTGCTGGTCCCTTAGCCTAGGGAAAATATAACGAGCCTAGATTAAACAGCACCCCCTCTAGGGAAAAGCCAAAAATAGCACCCAGCCGTTACAATCTGCCAGTAACTGCTTGCCAAGTCCAGCATAGAATACCATGCCACGTTCTTCAGCCCCATCAGAGACTCCTCGATGCATGGAAGGGGGTAAGCATCCTTGTGGGTAACAGCATTCAGCTTGAGATAATACATACAAAAACTCCAGGCCCCATCCTTCTTCCGGACCAGGACGACCAGGGCCGCCCAGGAACTGGAACTTTCCTTCACAACTCCCCCTTCCAGCATTAACCGCAGCAGCTCTCTTACCTCCATGTACAGGCTCAGGGGTACCGGGCGTTAATGCTTACGAATTGGTGCAACAGTCAACCTTCGGGATGTGTTCGAACACCGCACTTGTCCGCCCATGATCCTCCTCATGGCAAGCGAACACCCTGCACCACCTCTTCAGCTGCCCCCCTTCTTCTTGCATCAACCCTTCAGCCTTCTCTGTCAGCTTGTCCAGCTGCTCTGGGCCAGCATCCGTCACTGGTCGCACTCCCACTTCTACCACCCCCTCCTTGGTGGGTCGGATCACCAACTCTCAGTGGGCTTGTACACTGTCCTGATACCTTCGGGCAATTCAATGAAGGACCCCACACGCTCCCTGTGCTGCTGTTGACATGGGGAAAAAAAATTAGCCCTCAGCCTCGCCAGTCCGGTATCCTCCCCATATAATGTCCCCCAAAATCTGAGGATATTTTTAGCTGTATCCCTTTCGCTCTCTGTTACCAATTATTCATCTCGCCTAGCATTGCCCTCCAATGCTTTTAATGTGTAGTCCACCTGCTATTGGGAGTCAAATTTTGGACCCAGATGTCAACCTCGACAGTCATTCCTCAAACTGTATTTTACCAGACCCGTCGAACTTGGTAATCCAGGACCCCCCCCCCCCAACACCCAAGGGTACCAGCCCGTAAGGTTCGCCCCTACCTCTGTGTCCTCGTTCATCCCTGTGCCCTTCCGAGGTCCTGCGGACTGCAGCAAATGTCGTGCTGTGCAGTGGCCCGGGTTAAGAGACCCCCCACAGCGTTTATTTTGGTGGATGAACTCCTTAAGATTCTTTCCACCCAGTAGACCCTTTTGGACCTCAGAGGAGTACAGGAGATGAACAGAACTCGGACAGAGAGTAACAGTTTCTGCACATTTATTGGTTCACACAGTTACTGAAAATACTGGTTCCCTTTACTATCTTTAATGCCACGCAATATTTCACGTGAACTCAAAAAGGCCACACACCATCAATAATTGAGATGGCAAAGCATAGCAATAAAGTAAACACTTCACACAGTACTTCAGGCTAGAGATATCGGACACTACAACACCTGAGGACATTAAACATAGGTGGGGAAGACAGTTTTTTACATTTAAGGTCAGGACCAAAGCCCTGCCAATACATATGTTCGCCACAAAAGGGAAGGGGGGAAAGGAAATAATCAAACACACACAAAAAAGAACCTTAAGCGGGTTTCAGACCGAACGCGGCATGCGCTGCGCTTTGCTCAAAAACCCATTGTTTCCTATGGCTTGCGCGGC
>JBBKCR010058241.1:0-10551 GCA_037577295.1 Ladigesia roloffi | reverse complement strand
ACACACACACACACACACACACACACACACACACACACACACACACACACACACACACACACACACACACACAATAAATCACTCAAATAACTCTTTGCAGCACTTTTTTATTTTTATTGTCATTGGAAAACATCATTTTGATGAATACTTAAATTATAAGTAAAAACATTGTTACTTTATGTTTCTAAAGAAAATACAGCATCTGTAACAACATTTCGGGAAAAAAGGAAAATCTCTGAAACTCACTCTGTGTAAAATGTGGCTGCTGTTATCAAAAAACATGTAGAATGGTGAATGTACATAAACAAACAACAGCATAAACATAATTTTTTGCATGTGTGAGACGAGTGAGAAGAATAACGGATTAAAGAAAACAAATTAAAGTTCTATGATTGCCAAGTTCTAGAGTTATAAACTCCAATATGAGCTCTGATAGGCGTGAGTAGAAGGTAGATATTGTTACCTTAAAACCACCCAGCATGCCATTTATGTTGCTCAGCTGTAGACTGACTCACGGGAGAGAGTGATATGTTTGCATTGAGCCAGTACCAAGACTAACAGCAGTCGTTCGGTGTGACTGATAGGGCTGTGGCAAGCTTGGCATGAAGGTAACACTCCTATTATGAAGTGCTGCCAGGATGAGGCAGGAAACTGTACAGCTGGCCAGGGCAGGAGGAGGAGGAAGGAGAGAGAATCCTTAAAGGCTTCATGAAGGTCAAAGTCCGTATGGAGGGGAGGAAAAAGGAGGTTCTGTAAGGTCCTGACAATGTGTCAACCACTCCTTTATGGTGAAAGTAGATAGCTCCATCAGTGAAAATGAGGAAACATCCTCAGTCAAGGTGTTTAAGAATGGGAAACCATTAGATAGAGCCAGTATGATTTCCTTGGAGCAGCATTTAGCAGAACAATAAATGCACAAGTTCCACTAATGGCAGGTAAACTGGATAAAGCAGAACACATCTGTTGCACAGCTGAATAACAACCAAGGCCTGTCATTAGCTAGAACCTCTAACCTCTAACTTCCTCTCAAATAAATCATCATCAAATTCATTCCCAGGTATGGACACAATCTAGAAAAGAGCTGATTCACCCTAAACATGTATCAGGTCATTTTAGGTCATCTAGTCACCCTATGGTAGCCCATTTGGAAGTGATTAAAAGGAGTTAGGCAGCCTGTTCTCAGAGTAGTGAATAGTTTCCTGTGCTATGATGTTTTGACAGATTAATATGTTAATAAGTCTTGGATTATCATTTTATCAATTTTGGATAAGACTACATTTACATTTACATTTATATTTAAATTTTACGGCATTTAGCTGACACCCTTATCCAGAGCGACGTACATCAGTGCTCAAGTAATCCACAACAGTATCAAGAACCAGTAAACAAGACTTAATTCAACATCCACCAGTCGACTGAGGTACTGCAGCTCAGTGCACCTGATCAACACCGATTCCTAACTACAATCAAGACACATATGCAACACCTGTAAAAGAAAGTCAGAAGGTAAACAAGGTTAGGAAGGTAAGGAGGGTTATTTATTTATTTATTTATTTATTTATTTATTTATTTATTTATTTATTTATTTATTTATTTGTTTGTTTGTTTGTTTATTTATTTATGTATTTATTTATGTATTTATTTATTTCTTTATTTATTTGTTTGTGAGCAAGCAAATGAGAAAAGGTGTCTGGCTTTAATGATGTAGACAAGGTAGAGTTTCATAATTCCAGTGAATAAAATGGTAAATATTTGACAAAGCAAAGTTTATAGTCTGAGTCATTAACTGCCAGCTGGCGGTCTGGATGTCATTAAATAACTCATCTAGCTTCATTAAGCCCTCAGAAGTTCACGCAGTAAAAACAATGTATTCCCAGTTATTCCCTGTACCCTCGTATGCCTAAGGTACACCGCACAGAGGCCTGAGGACCTAAAGTTTCACACTTTATATTGTATATGTAAAGAAAACAGCAAACATGACACATCCGGCTTGCTGACTTCTAGGAAGAAACCAAACCCAATAATTTTACCCCTTAAAATTACTTTATTTTCACCGTAATGTCCAGGAAATTGAGGAAAGGTAAGGGGGAAAGTGCACAGATAAAGGCTGACTGAGGGTCAAAACTACAGAATTTTTCCTTTACTTTTTTCAAATTTGCCCCTTAAAAAAACCTTATGTTTAGGATTAAGGGGTTTCACACTCGTACCATTAATCGAATTTTAGAGTAAAATTAAGTGATCAGTTTGCAAATTAATGGACACTTAAATCAAATTAAAGTGTTTGGCATATTTTCAGGGGTAAATTAAGGTAGAGTTAAGCACATTTTAAGTACCGTAAATTCCGGACTACAAACCGCTACTTTTCCCAAATGTTCTCTTATTATCAAGCCTGAGGCTAATAACACGGTGCGGCTAATGCATGCTTTTTTCATGACTGCTAAAATATTTCCCCTTGTAACCAGACCCGGCGCCAGACCTGGATTTGCGGACGGTTCTTGGGGAGGCGACACATTTTATCGGCTCATATCGGGTCGATATGTTTTATGCGCATCTCGGCGCATCTGTGACGAGTGTTTAGGCTCAATCTTCCGGACCAATCCCGGAGCTTCGTATTCCCAGGGGGCGGGGCAGAGTGAGCCCTAAGCCCCGCCCATGATGAAGATAAGGAAGATGAAGAAGGAGATTAAGGACTTTTCCTGGTAGCTGCAGTATATATACCGTGTATATTTTTACCGGCCGGTAGGAGATGGAATGTTGTTCCTGCACTGTTCAGTAAAAAAGCAGATGTTTATGTTACTTTTAACAGTTCAAACAAAATCTGTGTAGAAATCTCATATTACAGCGAGAGACACATGCGGTTTATAATCTGGTGCAGCTTGTACAAGTACAAAACTGATTTTCTTTTTTAAAATTAGAGCCTGCAGCTTTTAATCAGGTGCTCTGTAGTCTGGAATTTACAGTATACTGTCTGTATAGAGGGTGCCCCCCCTGCCAAACCTCTTTATTTATGATGATACTTTAGTACATTGTTGTCATTACAAAATACGACCAGCTCATACATGAGTGCAAATACATACTTAGAATTAAAACCCTTCTTTATCATTTTGGATATATGGAGAACATGGAGACATGGGACAATGGTTAGAGAATGGCTGTTAAAAACTGGCTTCCCATGTCATTTCTCTCTGTGCGGTCCATCGCAATTCCCTCTGCCACATCCTCAACAGCACCAGTGCACATCAAACAGCTCTGCACATGGGAAAGAGAAGAGTGGAGATCAGGGGAAAACCCTGCTCCCCTGTCTCTCCTGAGAAGAGCCATGCCAAAGCCTTGCCAATTGCCACAGAAGTTCAGGCCGTGACAGGCTAAAAGGCCCCCTGATGCAGGTCTCCAGCCACCTCAGTTAACGATCAGGAGGTTAACTGATGGAGACTCGGATACCGGAAGACGCCTGCTTCCCCTCGCAGACGCAAAGGAAGTACCTCATAGTCCAGAGCCCATTAAAACCAATTAAGAAGAGTTTGAACCTAGGCCTGGGTCTATGTGTAGGAGTCTAACAAAGCTATTATTTACTGGTGGGAACTTATGTACTCCCTATGCAAAGCAAGTCGAGTTCAAATCAAGCTGTAGAAATCAAGCTGTAGAAATCAAGCTGTAGAAATCAAGCTGTAGAAATCAAGCTGTAGAAATCAAGCTGTAGAAAGTTGAGTGAAACTGATTGTTGGCAAATTGTTAAAATGGTGTAGTTTGTAAGTATGTACAGAAATATAAGAAATGTACACGTCTGTTTCTCTGGTTCAAATGTTAAGTTCTGCAATATTTAATCATATCAACCACCAAATCATTACTGGAAAATTATATGTAACAATATTCATACACCAGTGTTTTCAAAACATTTTCCTTTTCTAGCGGTAATTAAAGTGGTTGGCAGAAATCCCAGCCAGAATGAGGGTCCTGCAAACATCAACACTTATTGCTATCCTGCACTTTCCTAAATACACTTCACATAAGTGTCTATTACTTAAATAATGCTAGTAAATCAGAAAGTATGCATGAAACCAGAATGGTCATAGGTTTGTTTACTTTGATGCAGACATTAAAGTTTAAAGCTATCGTTACCTTTTAATCTTTTCATTGTTGTTTCCCAATGGTTTTCTCAGTCTGGAGGTCATTTATTTGATATGTAAAGAATCCCAGTTTGAGCAAAAAAACATAACGAGAGGAATAAATATCACGTTTTAGTCACCAATGATTGAAACTTTAATGAAACCACACAATATCAAGCATATAGTGACATTATTTCATGTGTATGCCCACTCAGAATCTATGGCAGGATATCCAATAAAGGGAGAATGGTCCTTTTATAGAGATTAAAAGCTCAGCAGGGCATGGAAAGCTCCAATTCTACATTTTACTACCCAACATGGACTTGCACACATGAACACTTTGGGGGTACAATTAAAGGCAAACCCTCAGGAGGACTCACCTACAAGATCTTATGAAAGATAAGGTTGAGGTGGGTAGTGTCTGTGCAGTGCTGCTTCTCTCTGATGTTTTAAATTCCACCAACAGCCCACATATCCAGCCTGGCTCTGATTCATGGATGGAGAAGTTCCACCCTCTAAACTCACGCTACTCTTCGCTCATTGGTCCAGCACAAGGCTAGCCGTTGGAAATAAGGGTGGAGTGGCGGCGATGAGTCAGCCTGCATGCCTCCCACTCACAAGCCTTGTCCTTGCCATCAATGCCATGATTTGTTGACAACTGTAGACCACAGGTATCTGCAGGTTAATTGTAGTATTGTGAACTAAAGTGTAAATAAAAGTGACCGTTCTGTCATACGTGAACACACCACACACACCGTGTGAACAGAATGAAATTCTTCTTCTACTTTTAACCCATTCCCCAGGGAGCAGTGTGTGGGGATGGTTCCTCACTCAGGGTAGCCTCAGAGGTGCTCGACAGTCCTGGGAATTAAACTCTGGTCTTTCTGATCGCAGGGGGGATGCATTAATCACTGTGTGACCTGCTGCCTCCACTGCTGATAGATCTGCATTTTCTATTCAAGCATTTCTTTAGTCATTTTCCAAAGTGAACAATCAAGCCAATCAAATCAAACATTTGCCTCCATTTTACACTGAAAGCTGAAGTGGCTAAAAGGTAAAAATTACCTTGTATTTATTACAACCAGGCTTCTTCATATTCCAGTGTGGGAGTGTATTACACTGTCTAGCTACTCCGGAGGAGTTGCTCAACTTGGCTTCCCAACAGTGCAAACCTGATTAGATCTACCTGTGAGTCATCAGGTCACGGTAAACTTAACTCCTACTGTAAATAAAGGATTAAGGAACTCAACACTTATTCAAGTATTAATGGACCAATCAGTCACATGCATAACTTCAGCACTTTAACCAGAGAAGGACTCCAACACAATTTCAGGAATGTGTGCAAACATGTTCACATTTTGAGTGCTACTATTTTCATTAATAATCGTTGCGTCTTTGATTACGGATGACTTCGTAATACTCCAAGGAGTTGTTTGTGAGAACAGACTGTGTGTAAAGATAGATAAGGATTCTCAGGATGGGTTCTGCAAACATTTTAGAATGCTTAGTGAATATTCAGTGAAATATATCTAGATTGTTTAATGTACACAAAAGTGGATGAGGCAGTTAAATTCTAAAGGTTTTATTGTAATTACCACAGATGATTTATGTCACACCTGACAGGAAACAGAAACGACAAGACTTGGCTGTCATTTAGTGCAAACATACACATGTAACCCCAGTTAATTATAATCTTTTACGCACATTAACTAGCAACAAATAGCTGACAGTCAAGGCTGTGAAGAATGCTGTAGCCCAAATGGATATCATAAAAGCACAGAGCATGACAAGTTATGCAAACACTTTCAGTTTTAGAAGGTAATCCCCAAAGAGAAATGTGTTTATGTCAAAGAAAATATACGGCTGTTGGCAAGGAGCCAAAAGATTTTATTAGCAAATGAAGACCTTTTGCTGACACCTGCTTCACGCTAGCTTAGTGTGTGAGAGTGCTCGTCTCTCACACTCTCACACATGAACACACTTACACACACACTGACAGCGCTCGTGAACCGCCGGTAGTGTTGGATGCATGTGTCCTACAAGACTAATCCCGAGGCTTTATGAGAATGAACTTCTGAGAGAATGAAAGGAGAAAGACAGAATTTCCAAGAAGACTGTAAACAGAAGAAAGACCATGTCGTAAAAGCAAAAAAAGAGAAAAGGGGTGTCAGGAAGCAAAGTTTGAATTCTGTAGGACCTTTCGTGAATGTATCAAGAAGCTGTACCGGTAAAACTAGTGATACGCGGGTCGTCTCGTAACCCGCGGACCCCGTGGGTCGTCTCGTAACCCGCGGACCCCGTGGGTCGTCTCGTAACCCGCGGGCCCCGTGGGTAACCCGCGAGTCGAGTTGGGGCGGGTAAAGAAACTGTCGATTTATTTGCGGGGTGGGTTGGGGCGGGTCATTAAATACAAAATTAAATAAAAAATCCAACCTATAGTCTAAAATGTGTATAATTATCTTGTTATTAATATGACCTGATTTATCGTTCATATTCATAATTATATGTTGATTCCAGTTTACAGTGTATGTCTATTTAATGGTCGCGGGTGCGGGGCGGGGCGGGGAGGGCGGGTTGTAAAAATAGATACAGTGGTGCGGGGCGGGATGGGCGGGACAAATACATTCATAAAAGCGGGAACCGCGGGTTGGAAAAATACCCGACCCGCGCATCACTAGTTTAAACTCTTCATTTCATTCTTCTGTTGTAGATGTTTTGTGGACACTCGCCTTGTTTTTAACTGGTCTTAAAAACGAAATATCTGGGTCATATGACCTCAAAATGATATTGTGGTATCATCTACTATATGGGCAATCAGCAAACCCTACTTGTTAAAAATGCATAGAGTATGGCGACACTTCATTTAAATGGTGGACTGGAGATGCTTTGTACATGCACACCTTGTCCTCAAGTAATTATCTATTAAATTTAGATTAATATTACCTTGAGCGTGACAGATTACACCTGGACCTTAACTTAAATCCGAATTCTAAATCCACTGCAGTTTATATTAACCTTTATATGAACCTTATTGTATTTATTTATTCACAGTTATGATCTATAGAAATCCGGAAATGAAGAATCAGTTCTGGAAGTTGTTCAAAGCAGGAGAAACTTGTCAGTTTAAGAATCTGAGTGACTTTGACAAGAGTAATATTGCACCTAGATGACTTGGTCAGTACATCTAATCCTGTAGAAGAGCTACTGTAGCACAAATACCTGGAGATGTTAATGTTAGCTATGGTAAAAGATGTGAGAGCACATTATGCATTGATGGCTGGAATCTTAGGCTGCCTAGCTGCTGACTAGCCAGAATATCAATGATGAACCCCATTCAACAGCAAAAGTATCCACAATGAGCATGTGAGCATCGGAACTAGACCACAGAGCCACATGGAAGAACCTGCCTTGATTTGACATGTCAAGTGTTGACTTGGCCTCCAAATGCCCCAATATTAACTTGATCAAGCTTTCAGTTCTATCGAATTTCTATACTTCAGCACTGCATCACTGGGTAATATACATTATACACATTTTATCCAAAGGAATGCAGAATAGAACAAATATTTGCCAGTGAGTTTCATTCCTTTCAGAGACACTGTTTGCCTGAACCACTGATAATCAACTGAGATTCAGCTGTCAAGTCCCTGTTTCCACTAGTCTAGATTCTTGTCTTACGCTAACTGCATTTATAAACATTTCTCAAACATGGTTTATCAGCACTAATTGCCCATCATTAGAGATGGCACCAGCTTAATTCTTCAGTTTCAGGCGTATGTGTATAGATAATGTTGAATTTTATCTTGGAGTTTTACAAATTAATCCATTTAAGGAATATTTCACATTCACATTATGTGATGTGTTGTTTGTGTGTTATTCTTCTTGTGGGTTAGTGCAGCGTTAGAATGGTTAGCGCTTGATTTAGTTATTTATAGGCCAAAAAATAAGCTTTCAATGTGAGTATTGAACAGGAAAAACTGGTAGATGTCTAGCTGCAGTTTAAAATCAACAAGCAACCACACTGAATGACCAAATATGTCTAGACACAACAACGTCTGACACAGGATTAAGTTGACAATATTGAAGGGTTAATTAAGCTGTAACAAGCTTCTGTCAAAATAATTGACCTTAAATATTGGGCGGAGAGCAGAGCTACACCCTATCAGTTACAGTGTTGCCTTTTGGGGATTTGAAGCAAAGTGGTCCGTTGCTTTATTAAAGTAGAGGACTCTCTGCGGCAACATTTCAGTAAAGCATCCATTACACTCTGTTAGTGATGTGCTGCCTTCTTCTAAATTCCTCATCCGTCATCGTTTTTTAAGACAGATATACATTCATACGTCAAAGGTTTCAAACAAGTACATTTATGAACACCCACTTGACAGTCCCTTTAGGCTCCGTGGCAACAACAAGAGGCGCTGAAATATGTGGCTTGTTTCCAGCTTGTCTCGGGCATGGGCTGCGGCACGTATCGGAGCCACCCCTAGAGACCTCGCACAGCCAGCGAGCTTCCACACTGAAAAAAGAGGAAATGCGATGGCTTTGCTTGTGCGTAACATCAAAGGACTGAGATGGAATGGTGAGTTCTATTTAGACGTTGCTGGAGCAGTGGCACCAGCAATCCCTCTTACAGTGTCACACATCCAGCTTGGCACAGAGCAGAACCGACTCAGGCCACATTAACATCTTAAACACCGAGTGGAGCTGATGCTAAGCGCAAGCTCTGTGACCGCGATAAGTGCTTTGTTTGCATTGGGCTCGATATAAATCTGTACCCCCGCTGCACCAAGCTGTCCTGTAGACCACCGTTTTGGATGTCAGCCACAGTTATTCTGAAAAAGAAACACCATGGGGAGGGTAGCTGGGGTGGAATGGGATAGGATATACCATCACAAAGCAATCTGCAATGTTTCATATTGGGCAGTGTGTCTGTGTGTGCGGTGAGGAGGCTATATAAAAAACACAGTGTGTTTTTACAGCCATAATATGAACATACATATTAGAGTTTTGAACACGAAACCCCCTTCTGCTCAACTGTCTATTTACTGTGAAAAGCACATCAGTCAGATATTCTGTACCTCTGTACTTTCTGCCTTTCTCACACCATGTTCTGGGTTCATCTGTGTCTCAGGTTTTGGGTGAACCCAGACCATGGTGAGGGTTCCATCATATTCAGCCCTTTGTATAGGCCTCATTTGGACCTGTCCAAGCCAAACTGTCTCACTCCAGCTCCAGCTCCACCCTCTCATACACACCTGTAGTTAGACTTGATCATGCATCCCAAAGAGCCAAGTCTCTTGTTTGATGTTTCAGTGTTTTTGACGCCTTCTTGTTTTAAACATTTTTAAACAGTCACATTTTGTGTTTTGGCTTTTCTGCCCACTGATCCAAGGCTGTGATGACTATTGGATAACTTCTACATGTTCATGCTGCCTCTCAGTTCAACATTTCATAATAAAACTTGAAGAGTATTCAGTCTGTGGGAGGATATTTTCTCATAACTGAAGGTGAAATTGGTGTAAAAAGCTTTTGGGGGAGTGGTAGTTATAGGGCCCTCTAGTGGTTAGAATAATGTTCCATGTAAGAGATGACAAACCACACGTGTGTACCGTATAATGATAGGGGTCTGCAACCACAAACCAGTTCAAGTAATTGTGTTTAGTTAACATTTATTCTGGCATCAGTCCTTGTTTTACCTGCATTTCAAGCCTGATCACTTAAAACGTAAGAACAATGAAGTGGAGAAGTATAATACCAGGCTGACAGGGCTTTGATATGTCAATGTAATCTACCTGCTGAATCTTGTCTTGCTGATAAAGGACCACATTCACTGCCTGGTTAGCACTGTTAGCCGTTTGTTTAGTTGGTGGATAATGCAGTCAGCACATCCAGACATTTCCACGGAGCCGGCCACGGACTTAAATGCAACTTCTTCTGCCACCAGATAAGCGTTAGTGATTACAGACTCCACTGTTCAGGACAGAATCCTCTTCATCTGTTCTGCTGTAAAGTAATAAACAGCAAGACTATTCGCTTAAATGGTCAACAATGACTGTTTTTGTCAAAGACTGTGAACTTTAATTGGACAAGAAGCGCACTGTCATTAGTTGGACCTGAAGTCATCCAGCTGTCTAGATGGGTAGAACTGGAGCCACCTAGACGGCAACTTAGTTAAGGATTACTAATGATCTAATGGGTTGAATCAAGCTCGTTGGGAACGAGGAAATCATCTAAGTGTGCAGAGCAAGAGGCCTATAAGACCAGGGATTAATGGTAATTTTGTCACCTATTTTTAATTTGGTCTTAGTCTTGTGACGAAATGTGCTTTTTAGTCTTAGTCATATTTAGTCACTGAAATATCATTTTTTTCAGTCTAGTTTTAGTCGACTAAAAGTCTCATCATTTTAGTCTAGTTTTAGTCAAAAGAAAACTCAAGGTATCTTAG
>JBBKCR010058193.1:0-10553 GCA_037577295.1 Ladigesia roloffi | reverse complement strand
CTCTCACACACTCTCACACACACTCTCACACACACACTCTCACACACGCTCACACACTCTCACACACTCACACACTCACACACTCACACACACAACAGAGAGCATGGATACACAGACTCTTGCATGCACTGCCTATGATGCCCATTGCATGAAATGCAAAACTTTGTGCACCCATTAGTCTGTGTGACAATTAACAGACATCCAAATATCTGTATTACTTCTCTGTAACAGAGAAGTGTAATAAAAGCCTGTGTGTCAGGAGCAGGAGCCACAGAGCAGGGGAGCTCAAGGACCAGGGCTGCAAACCGATGATCTGTGCTGCTCCCATTTTTGAAGACAAATGTAGCAAGCTCTTAGAAAACCTGCACCCCCCTGGACCGGATGATAGGCAGAGAAACATGGTGTTTTATGTTCAGGTTTACCACCTCAGCATGCACTGCTATGGTATATTTGAAGAGGGTGACTCATAGAGGGAAATCAGGACAGGAGTTCAACTGCTGGTGATGCTTTGCTTGTATCTAACACCCAGCACTTCCAGAGGTGGGATCTATTCATGAAGGCAAGGGACTGAAACTCCGCTCTGCTTCTTTTCAAGTATGCAGAAGAGAGAGCCAAGGCATATTTCTGTGTTTTATCATAGTACATACTTATGTTTGTTTAGTATATTGAGTATAAAGTGCACTGAAAGCTTGAAGACGCAGAAATGTACAAAACATGCAGTGTGTCTCTCTGCAGTCTCTGCTTATGGGTCCCCTTCCCCTGCTTTAATGTGGGTTAAAATACAAACTACGTCATTTTGAACCATTTCTTACTTCCTATCACTACTGTATTGAAAGCTGCGGTTTTCACTTGGTTTAAAAGTGGATGATCATAGTAAGACTACAGAATGACTCACAATGTAATGAGTAAAATGAATCACATATTTTCACATATGTTCTATCAGGCAGCTGGACCCAAAAGTCTACTGATCACAGTGCAGCCGCCTGCTCAGGAGAAAAATCAGAGTCTTTCTAGAGAAGCAGTTGGAAGACACTTGGCTGTAAGTCTGGTTGATTCTCAATTGCTCAACTGTTTGAACGGTGAAGCCCAGCTTCCGAATCTGCCAGGAGAAAAGTGCCCAGGGTGGTTTTCAAAAGGATGGCTGTGAATTTCTTATAATTTTATTTTCCAAAAAAAAAAAGGAAAAAGGAAAAAGGAAAAAGAAAGAAAGAAAATAAGACAAAATGAGAAAGCAATCAGCAGCTAACCAGCTCCTTTCATGAAGCTGTGAGAGGCTGGAGTCACAATGGAGGCCGGAAAGAGAAAGTGCGAGCTGAGCGATCAGAGGGAATCTGAGCAGGAAGCTGTGGAGGGCTGCAGCTGCACACTGGAGCGCGAAGCTCCATTTACAGCGCCTCACACGAAGCCAAGCTTCAGCAAATCAACACACGGCCTCTTACCACACACATGTGTTTTTGTCCCAAATGTGCTGGAATGGGAGCCATATATAGTTAACTGGTAAAATTGCCTGAGATTGGCTGGTTAGAATCGGAAAACAACTTTCTGATGATCCATCCTAAAAGTGCGAGAAACCTTTAGAAAAAAAAACATCTGCTTTGGGGTGGATTTTTCGGGAACAGACAGGATGTGCTGCAGGGCTGTGTGTCTACACACACACACACACACACACACACTTTTAAAAAACATGTTTTTTCCCTAGTTGGTGAAGACAGGTACCCAATATTACTGCAAGAAAGCTGGAAACTCAGCCTTTCCCCCGAAAACCATCCCAAAACAGCTGTAAGTTTTAGCTTTCTCCCACCGAACCGGGGTGTAATAGGAAAGGGCTTTAACTTGACTGTTTTGGGTGATTCTCCCCACACAATGTAATTCATTTTTTACCATTTTCCACGGCATAAGTTACAAGGGGCTGTTTCTGCAGCTCAGCTGTGCACATTTGGACGGCATGGGCTGCAAAGTTAATGGTACACTTAAGATTTCAGCAAAAATCCTACTCATAAAGTGTTAATAACACCTTTATAAGCTTTTATCTTCTGTCCCATGTGTCTTTGGTATTTAATTAAACTGTTTTTGGGACTATTAGTCTGGATAAGTAGCACTGCCTTAATATTACGAACAACAAATGTCAGTTCGGGAAACCTTCAGATTTATTGGTTTAATTCGCTTAATCTTTGATCATTTAAAAGTACATTGGTCAGTATCATCTGTCATCAGTATTTTTCAAGCTGTTTTAAATATGATTCTAGGACAAAATGTTCTTATTGGTTTATTGGTTGAGCCTTTGTTGGAATGAGGCTAATGTAAAGGGAGTGCAGGAGCAAGTGTGTGACCAGGTGGGGCCTGACCTGTGCTCTGCTGCACTTTTATAAAAGGAGCTGGGACTATGAAAGAAAGAAATCACTTCAAGCTCTCACCATCTATCTTCCAAAACCTCCCTGAGTATTTCTGAAGAATCAGGAAAAAAGAATCCAAACCGAGACCAGAGAGCTGCGCCTAGAGCAACTAAAGCAGGCTGTACTGAGGGAGAGCGGTTATATACAGTGTAAACAGGTGAGAAATGTAGTCACGCCTACGGAAGGAAAAGTCTGAGCCTTAATGCACTCACTGCGCTTCCTCACTGCATGTCAGGCCACCTGATTTAAAGAGAGCACCTCTGTGTCTTGGACAAAAGGTGTTTATCACAGCAGGAGGCCAATACTGTAAATGTCATGTGCTTTACAGCGGAGGCGCCCGTGGCCTGGCCACATCTGTCATTACAAGATATAAAGTCTTTTCTGCAGTCGCCATGGAGGACGAGGGGGAAAGGAATGGAACAGAAAAGAGGGGAAGATTTGTAGGGATAATATCACTGTCTGTCAGGGTCTTCTGGTAATACATATCATGCCACCCTTTAAGGTCAAGCCCCATTCCAGTCAGTGCAGTCAGACTAACATGAGAAGACTGTGAGGAAGTTTAGCGGTCCTAACCTGATGCAATGCTGAAGGTGATGGAAATAAAATGTGGTTAAATATCTGTCTTCGGGAAACCCCCCGATCGCACACTCACAAGTAGATACTCCGTTTCCCGAGTAGATACTCCGCCTTCCTCCATCCATCCATCCATCCATCCATATGTGTGTGTGTATGTATTTGTGTATATATAAACACATAATACACACTAAAAAACACACACACCCCTAATAGAGGGCGCACTTCAAAAACCAAAGCTCCAGAGGCACTTACTATTTGGAACTATTTGGACTTTATTTTCTAGATTTTCAAAGCCCATTTCCTCCTAGAACTGATTGTAAATCTTTTTTTTCTGCAAAGAACATGCTAATGTTATTATACAGTTTCTTTTTCAAAAGTAATTCTTAACATTTGGATGTTCATTTTTGTCTATATGGAAATCACTACGTTGCCACTTGTCCGCCTTTTACTGAAATTGTTATTTAATGCTTAATGATCAGCATGAATTTAACTGCTCTGCCCTGTAAGATCCACAGCACACCCCCACTGCCGACAGCGAGAGACGATGAAACCTCTTCAGCTGAACAGCGGTCATAAACTCTGCCGCAAAACAATAGTAGGAAAATTACTCTCAGGATTAATGAATCAATTACAGTGTTATTTCTCACGCAAAGCCAACAGTGGCAAGATGAAGTCTCACTGAAATGCATTAGCATGTTTTCAACACAGGGTGACGATGAATAATACAGACCATTTCTCTTTCACACAGTCCCCTTCTTGCCATACACACACACACACACACACACACACACACACAGATGTATGTATGCATGGATTCCCCACCTCACATTTAGAAATCTGGAATAACTATATACATAAAACCCTTCTTATTTTTTTTGGTATCATTTTCCCATTAAAAAAACATTTTTATTGGAATAAATACAAATAACATTATTTTGGTAAGCAATGTTCCCTCCTCATCGTAGCGCATCACTTGTACTTCTCATCCAAAACATGGTTTGACTGATGCTACATCAGTTGTAGTGCTGATAGAATTTATTGAATCTATGTGATGGTGAAAGGCAGCCAGATAACAAACCTGTTTCTTCAAAATTGCTAACAAAAGATCACAAGGTCTGTTCTGATGCTGTACAAGAATGGAGGACGTCTTTGTGTTTTTAGCACCCGGCGTGTTCACTTCATTGGCTTCTGCAGTAAATCAAAGCTCGAGTTTCAGTGGGAGAGGATGTGCTAACCACAAACCTCCCCATCCGCTTCATAGCCAGAGCTTTGGAATTTCATTCACAACGAGCAATTCTGCTTTATAGTTCAGCGAACAAACAGCACAGCCTACACATCAAATAGCCCCATGGCAGAGTTGTATTTTGTATTAATTATTATGGTTTATTTGGATGGTCCATAGAAGATTATTTGTAGATATTTAGCATCATGGACATACATTCTACTGAGTATGTTTAAACATCTCCTGATCCTTACCTTCAACTCAACACACAATCCATAGCATAAAATAATAATATAAAATTCATAAGTGTACCTTAAATATATTATACAATACTGTGCAAATGTCTTGAGCCACCCTTCATTTCATTACATTTTGGTTAGAGTCATTATGTTGGTACGTCTGTCAAACTGTCTTATCTTTGGCATAATGAGTACATTAAAAGTAAACGTGTGACTACACAACAGCACACAGTTAGAACAGAAATTCTTTAACCCCTTCACCAAGTGAAGCAGGGGGCTGCCACCCGTAAGGGGATGGTACTTTGCTCAAGGGTACCTCAGTGATGACAGTAGCAGTGTTGGAATTTAAACACATAACCAAGACCATCCAAGTTAAAGTTAAGGAAAGGCAAATATTTTAATGCTACAGGCAACAAAGTGCCTAAAGGAGTTCCAACCACTCAGCATTGAGCACCACCAGTATTCTGATCACCACCTTATAATCTGGAAACAAATGCTTCTGTTTCTTATTGGTTCAGGCATTAAGTTAGATGTGCATCCTTCTGCTTGAATGTTTCATATGTAGATCACTGTGTCTCTTAACAAACAAAAGAATGCCTCTGAAATTAGTCAGGTTCAGGGACTTGCAGAAAATTTGAGCCTTTCAGGAATTCCACAGAACTGTTACTCCAGAATGTTCTTGCACTTTACTGTTTGTATGAATGTATAGAGATGCCACTCCTAATGAGTGATGATTTTAGGCTACATTAATTTAATGGTATATAATCTCTATAGAAAAGCACTGCCAATGGCATTGGCCTCTGTAACAGCCGACCCTTAAGTCACCCTGGGGAACGCCCAGCTAGAGGGGTATAAAGACACCCTGGTATTGTGCTGTAGAGTGGAAGATCTACATTGTGTGGAGGAATGTAGTGATCTAGTATCTCAGGGATGAGTGATCCAGAACTTTCCATCCAGCATTAGTACCTGACCTCACTAATGCTCTAGTGCCTGAATGCAAGCAAATCCTCAAATCAGTGTTCCAACCTCTAGAGTAAAGCCTTCATTGCAGCTGTTAAGGCTGTTACTGCACCTCTACAAAAAGTGCCAAAGTCCTTATTAAACACCTTGATTTCAGAAGAAACGCTGGATGAGCCGGTGTCTACAAACATGGAGTGACAAGGTGTAAGTTAAAGGTTCACCGTCTGAGGTGTAAGTAATGGTGAACTTCCCCATACTTCATTAGAACAAGTGCAAATTCTGAGGAAAGCCCTGATTCTCCACTTCCAGGCAATTCCACATGGGTGCTGATGTTGATGGAGGAGTTCAAAAGACAAAACCTTCAATTTTTCTAGCTCTAATTGATATGACATTGTGTGAACACTTCGTAATGCAACAATGAAATGATCCAAAATTAGAAAGTAAAAATAAATTATCCCATATTAACAGTAATTCGAACATATTATGCAGTGCTATTAATGGAAGAAGATACATGGAATTTATAAGGCAGTGAACTCATAGCGCACTCTGTAAGAAAGCACAGACTCTTCCACTAGAGTAAAGTATGGCAGACAAAAACTGCATCATAAGAACATAAAAACACACAGATCCGCTCCCACGCACCCTCTTATTGCAGGTACGGAAGCAATAACAAAGTGTTCAGCCACACAGTAGCAAAGCAATAATCTCGCGCCCGCCCCGAGCCGCCGCGAAGGAACCAAACAGCACTGATCTCCAGCACGAAGGATCACTGGACCAGAGAGAGACACCGAATCATCATTGTTGTTTATTTGCATTATTATTATTGCTAATATCGTTACTGTTTGTGAAGATCTGTATGTAGGACATATGCAGGACACAATGCGGAGAATAGAATATAGCAGAACAGACAGTAGTGTATCTCTGATCTCTCTACACAGGCCATCCTGTCACAGATGTAATCATGAAACAATGCAGTCCTCTTACTCCCCCTATATCTGTCCCCTTCAGAGAGGATGAAGGGAAAGTGATCCCTCAGCATGCAGGAAGAGGTTGTTCAGAGAACGGCTCTCTGGTCTGATCCCACAGAAGAGCTACTGTAACACAAAACGCTGAAAACACATGTCAGGACACATCACATCCTGCTGCATTTGGGGTGCGTCACCGCAGACCAGTCAGAGTGCCCATGCTGATCCCTGCCCACAACTAAAAGTGTCTAGTGTGTCTCCAATCAGGCATCTGTGGAATCAGCTGCACAATCTTGTCCAATTCAGAGTTCCCACCTGGTGTCAGATACCACAACACACCATCAGAGGTCTTGTCGAGTTCATGCCACATCAGGTATGGGCTATTTTTGGCAGCAAAATTGGGTATACAAAATATACCCAATAATAAGGTGTATATAACCAGCCTCTGTTCTTACTGCCTGCCCTGTATTGCACTTCTTTCAATAAAATAACAGCAACACTTCACCCTGCAGCACAACCTTTAAATCAGCACTAGACAAAATCAGTCCTACGGCTTTACTGCCTTTCAAGATATCGAAGACCCCTTTCTCTTGACTTTTCTAGAACCAAAAGGATTAAACATATTGCTTCAAATATGTTCTGCCACCATCCACACAGTCCATATGCAGAAAATAAGCAACAAAAACACCCTGCTTTATATCATACGTTTTGTGACGCCAAGAAAAGCAACTCATTTAAAAATATCTCCCTGTTCTGGCTGTAGTAGTTCACTGATTTATCAATTTTCTAACAGTTTTAATGGTTAATATAAAAAAAAATTTGGATTACATTAACACCTCGATTCATCAGAACACCCAGAAATTCATCAGGAGCTGTGATTGGTTGCCAATACTTTGGTTGAATTTGCATACCACAGCATTTTGTGCTATCAGTACTGCAGAGCCGATCAGAATTAAAAAAAAATGTCATGTTAAATGGCATGTGCTGTCATGAGCTGCTATTGCAGATCCTGTCCTAATGAAACATTGTCAGTTCTATGACTGGTACTTGTCATAGCAATGTTTGATGTCATGAAAGTTTACGTAACATGCTAATGTCATGAAATTATAGCATTGGACATTTACTACAGTTCAGGAACCTTTTACAATCAATGCATTAACTGTCATGCAGGGAAAAATATTTGGATGGTTGATCACAATGGTAAGCAATTGCAGAAATGTGAGTCTTGTTACAAATTCATGAGGAGACTGAAGCAATCCAGACTGAAATGCTGAGGTTAAAGCGATGCATGTTGAATAGGTTCATATATGGGGGAAAAAAACTGAATGTAAAACCAAAACCCACAAATACAAAGTATCCAAAGGCTGCATTTGAAAAGGCTGCATTTACAGACTGATCTATTAAATAAAGACAAAACGCCAGTACAATAAAGAATAGCGCATTGCTGTCCAGTAATTACCCTACACAACTGCAGAATAATACAAAGGGTTTCCTTCACTTAAATAAGGTTGCTAGGTACATTTGTGTCTTATTTTAAGCATCATTCCACAAGAAAATGCAACGTGCGATTGAGTGGTTGCTCTAAAACCGGTGCATGGTTCATTACCAAGCCATTTATGTTTAAGCACGGCCGAAAGTGGGTCAAAACCTGGATGAGAAATTGCTCATCACTGCGGTCAAAGCTTCATTTATTCATTTATTTATTTAATTACACCACAAAAAAATGTTGACACAATCACTCAGCTGCATGATGCTCAGCATCCAGAGTTTCACGGCTCATGGTAAAGACATCTGGATGCGCTGAGGTTCCTCAGGGCTCCGTGATGGAGCCGACAGAAACCTTAGCTCCTATTAGAGTGCCGTCACTTCGTGCTCTTCCCCACATACAGTTAATGATTTCCCGTCAGTGCTCTCCAGCATGCACACACACACACACACATGCGCGCACACACACACACTTTCTCTGTCTGATTGGCCATATTGAACTAGACACACTGCAGAGGTGCAGTCAGGAGACGTATTTCAGGGTTTATCATGCAGTGTTTTGCTGTCACTAAGAATTTCACAAACGCAAGGTCATTCTGTTTGGATATATTATTTGACAATCATGATTCGATCATTTTTTGAATGAGACATTCTCCTTGGAAAGACACAAACCTGAGTGCCTCTTTCAGTGAGCATCAAAGACATCTAATTGGTTTGAACCTTTCCCTTAGTCCATATTAGAGTCCTGCGCGGGACTGTTTTTTAAATCCCGCTCCCGCCCACTCCCGCTGATTTTCTGACCATTACCGCCCGCTCCCGCTACATTTCTGACGATTCCCACCCGCTCCCGCCCGCACTCTCAGTCACTCCCGCCTGAACGGCTCCAACACAAAGTCCAGCTCTTTACCCTCTTTGTTTATTACAAAACTAAGTTTTTCCATATCTCAAATTTCTCCAATTTTAGTTTTGTTTTATATTCTCCCTTCGCAATTTTATTACCAACATCAGCTGCATCTTCCATCCTGCTACGCTAACAATTTTGGGACCCGCTGTCTATTTTATCCCGCCCACTATCTCTGTTGCTCCCACCTGCTCCCGCCCACAGCAACCTAAAACCCGCCCACACCCACGAGATTTGCGTTGGGTCCCGCGGGACCCGCTCCTATATCCCTACTCACACTCTTTCCCAGAGCATCTGGCTGTAGTACTGTGTACATCTCTCGCTCTCCCTTTTTCTCTCTCTCCCCCATGCTCTGTCTCTACCTCTGTCTTTCCCTCACTCTCTCTCTCCCCTTCTCTCTATCTCTACCTCTGTCTTTCCCTCCCTCTCTCTTTCTCCACCTCTCTCGTTCCCCCTCTCTCTGTCTGATTCCGAGCCTGTTGATCCTCCACAGAGGGCAGCTGGTAGCAGCAGGTCTTAATTGGAAGCAGCTGCTGTGTCCCAAGGCAGTGCCAGGTGGGCACAGTTCCATGCTGCCCACAGCTGGCATCAGGACTCTGCCTTCTGCAGCAGGCGTGGAGGGCACGGTCCAGTCCGGTGTGTGGCTGCTGTGAACACATTGTCTGCTTGTCTATGTGTTCATCTTCTTCAGACACATGAACAGGATCAATACTGAGCACCCTCTGCCCCCAGTAATGCCGTCCACAGTGCTCTGGAAGCATTAAAGACATCAACAGACCTGGCCCTCCACTGTGACTAGTGTCAACTGACCTTGCTTTAATTTTGAATTGGGTAGTGATGAGAATCAACAGGTCCAGAGATGTAATGACAGTCAGCCACTATGAGATGTGCAGTGCAGGTTAAATCATATGAGAATTTGGGAACTGGGAGGAGTTCCAAAATGGAACAATGGTCCAATATTCTAGCTGCCCTCATCAGAGAGGTAAGGAGTTGGTAAAAGTTCAGCGTAACTCGTCTGAGGTTTGCTTTATTAAAATCTCCAGCTACAATGACAGTGAACTCAGGTTCTTTGTTATATAATGCACTCAAGCACATCATGTAATTCAGACAAATTCACTACAAGTCATATTGTGTCCAGAACCACATACATAAATCTGTGCCACCTGAATCAAGAGCCAAGTTGGTCGAAATACATTTTTTGGTTATATTTATGAAAACAGTTTGAATGAATATTGATCTCCAGTTTTTACTGGCTACATTAGTCTCGCACCAATAGTGCTCCACATAAGCTGGACTTAATTTATCAATTCCGGCCAGGGTCAGTTGATCAAATGCCAAACTGGTATTCAGCAGGGTTTGAATACATAAACATTTCAGCTACATACAGCTATTATTATGTAAAAGAAAGACTTATATATAATAATAAGCACTCAAAGGCTTTTCCCTGAATCGAGAAGTGAGATTTTTAATAACTTTAGAAACTCTATTGCCCCTTGGAAACCATCCATTCTTGCATTAAGAGAGAGAGAGAGAGAGAGAGAGAAACAGAAAGAGAGACAGAGACAGAGACAGTGAGAGTGAGAGAGACAGAGAGACAAAGAGAGAGAGAGAGAGAGAGACAGAGAGAGCGAGAGACAGAAAGGGACATCGAGAGGGAGACAGAGAGAGCGAGAGAGAGAGAGAGAGAGAGAGAGAGGCTGAATGATAGAGACGCAGAGACTGAGACAGAGACATAGTGTGTTTGTGTGTATGTGTGTGTGTGTGTGTGTGTGTGTGTGTGTGTGTGTGTGTGTGTGTGTGTGTGTGTGTGTG
>JBBKCR010058172.1:0-10554 GCA_037577295.1 Ladigesia roloffi | reverse complement strand
ATTCAAATTAAGGTGTTTGGTGCATAAATTAAGGTAGAATTAAGAATATTTTAAGTACATTGTGTTTCATAGTGACTCCTGTTCTCAGGTCTTTGTGCTGGCTCCCAGTTTGGTACAGTGTTGACTTTAAAATATTATTTATTGTGAACAAGACACTCAATGGTCTCTGCTATGCTCGAAGTACATATTTCTTAGATCTGCAAGAGCTGGCCAGTAAGAAGATCCGAAACCAAACAGAGTGAAATGGCATTTAGTCGTTATGCAGCTTGCTGTTGGAACAAGCTGCGCATTACTATCAGATCTGCTCCAACTGTAGCCAGCTTCCAAAGGCTGCTAAAAACAGCACTATTCTCCTCTGCCTTGCTTTAAATATTTACAATTTACAGCACGTTTTAATGTTCTTTTATGTTTCACTTCACTTGCTTACTACTACTATTTAATTAAAAATAAATAAATAAAATCCTTCCTAAGTCTTACTACTAAGTCTTGAATTTCTTTGATGTGTGTTGTTTAGGTAAATGAGATAAGTTTCAGCTTTACAGATCTAAGACTATTTGGGCTATTTCAGCACTGATGTACATTGCTCTAGATAAGAGTGCCAGCTAAATGGTGTAAATGTAAATGTATTATTTTACTTCTTTATCCCTCACATTACCTTGTTTTATTTTATTCTAAATCATGTATCCTTATTTTATTCTCCATTTCTGTAAAGCTCATAGAATTACCTTCTGTGAATAATAATGTGCTAAATAAATAAACCTGAACTTGAACTTGAACTTTGTGGCCCAATATGCTTCTATGGCCTCTGCAGACTTCACTAGCATTGTTCTGCTGAAAGATTTTTTTGCAACTTCTGGCTATAATTTTCTTTTCTATCCCTTAGCAATCTTTTCAGCTTTCTCGTCACCATTTTCATCTGCTCCTTGTCTGCTGATTTGAAGGCCCTCCTCTTCTGTTTGAGGACTTTTATTTCCGGAGTAATCCAGCATTTGTTGTTTGGTGGGTACAGTGTTTTTTACACAGAATTTAAAATACCCCGTAACACAGGTGAGAAGGATGTCGATGTCCTTCCCATGGTCATCACAAAGCATATCCCACAGAGTAGACAATAGAAAAGTCCTTGAGAGCCTCCTCGTTCTCCTCCAAACATCTCTTCACTGTGCAAGTGATTGATGGTTCCCTGCGCACTAAGGTGTAATACACAGGGACAATGTATAATGTTCACCAGAGTGTGATCTGATCTCCCTAGGGGAGGGAGAGTTAATGAACTGTTTGCCTCTTTAGTGATAGCACGCAGTAAGGCCAGTGTTTTATTGTCTCTGGTGGGGCATGTCACTGCGTGAAAGGAAAGTGTGCAGGGTGGAGTCCAGCGATGCTTAATTATAGTCCCCTGATATTAAAAAAAGGGCTCATAGATATTGTGTTTGCCTCATGATGCTACACTGCGTGAACTCTATCAGGAACCGGGTTAGCGCTGTGAGCTCCTCCATCATGTTCGGGAGAGATCTTACATTTCCTATGATTACCGAAGGGAGAGAAGGTCTGTGTCTCCTTCTTGAGTGATGACGCTCCTTCCTAGCTCCACACCCCCATCGCTTCCTCCTCCGCTCACTGGGAATGTCGGGTCTGTTTGCCAGCAGAACCGCTGCAGGGTGCAGAACTAACAGTTGATCTCGAGCGTAAACAAAGGAGCCACGCACCGGGTCTCTGCACTCGGGTGAAAAAAGTAAAAAATACCCAACAAAACTGTCCAGAACTAGAACAAAATGGTAGGTGCCATATCTAAATTGCTAAGACTTAAGTTAAAAAGTTATGAGAATAAAAAAAGGAAGCTAAAAAATTTGCAGAAATGCCATTACAGGCTGCCACTTGTTGGGGGCACCGGAATTATGAGATGTCCATATTGTTTTTATTAATTTGACCAGAGATGCCAGATATGTTGCATGCAACTGCATCTTATTATGACTGGAATGTTTTTTATCCAAAGCAACTTCCATTCCCCAACTACAGGGGACAGACCCCATGGACCAACTTGGATTAAGGGTCTTGCTCAGGGACCCAGTGGTGGTATGCTGGAGTCTTGGTCCAGAAGCACGTATCCTATCACCTAGCCCACCTCCCCAGTATACTGGCGGTGCTTAATGCTGAGAGGGTGTAGCACTTTTATCTAAACATCCTGTATATGTAGATACACTTAAGCTTGTGGCAATAAAACATTTGTTTCCAATTGTTTCATGCAGTATACTAAGTATGATTAGCAGGCATGAAATAATATTTTTGCACCAACAAGGTGAATTAAAGCATGGGTGATGGTAGCACTGTTGTGTGCTTACATTTACCCGAATGTTCAAGGTATTACCATGAGTTTTGTTTTATTTAATTTGACTGTTAATGTTGCAGAGAACTTTAATATAATTTGGTCATTGTTAGATAACTGGGTTTCTTCGCTGCCTCTGTGTGGTGACGTCATCAAATGACTTGTCGAATCGACTGACAGCCATCTGACTCAGAAGGGCACTCTCTTTCATTTGTAATGTTTTTACTCCTACATGCTGGCTTCATTGCACAGTTCAAGGGCATATGAGTGTGTGTTGCTACTCTGGGGTCTTTGTCTTCACAGACATTTCATTACATTACAGTCATTACACAGCAATTTCCTCTAGAATCAATAATGTTTTCTGATTCTGAAAACTTCATGGTAGCATTTCTCTGTGTCACAACCTGATTGTATAAACTGGGTCTGTGCACCTCTAAAGATCAATCTATCTATCAAGACTCTTTTCATATCAATAAAATATATTTTCCCTGGCTATGCATATTATTTTCCCTAATTCTCTTCAGTATCAAAGTCAAGGTAGCCTTTTTCCACATGGTAGCATAAATCCAACAGACTGCTGGTAACATTTTTCAACAAATCAGAATAATTGGCAGGACATCATAACTATTACATTAGAGCAGGGGCGGGCAAACTATGGCCTGCGGGCCAAGTCCAACCTCTTGGACTTTTTAATGTGGTCCGGCAGAAATGATCTTATCCGTGTGTTAGGTCGTGAAGTCACAGGTTGGGACTGAGCAGGACTGAGCATGCAGTATGAAATTACTCAAATTAGGTACGCATTTGTGCTGTGAATACCCCATAAGACAATGCGTACGCCTGTACCACTTACAGCGACAGGAAGTTGGGCTCCTTTCAGAGAGCCGGCTCTTTCAGCTCCCAAAGAAGAGCCGGTTCTTTTGGCTCCTAAACGGCACTGAGGTTATTATTACCTGTAGCCTCATATTTTAGCCTAACTTGAATGCTTTGTGTGTTGATAAACCATTATATTCATTTACAGTGCCTTTTGGATTGTTTTACAGGTGACTGTGAGATTGCTTTACGGTTGCTCTAATATTGTTTTACAGTTTATTTTTACAGCAATTTATGGATGTGATATTTTTATTGGCTATTGTTGGTTTTGTTTTTTCTTATTATGATATTTTTTGATTGACTCAATTCAGGTCTCACATTTAGTGTTGTTTCCTGCCATGTCAGTCTTTAACAATTCTGTATACTTCTGATTATCAATAGCAGCTTAACCAAATATAAAATGTAATGCTTTTAACACTGGGAGAAATTTTTGGTTCAAAATTAAGTTTAAGTTATCATCAGTTCGTCCCTCCAACACCGTTCAGATTTTTTGAGTGGTCCCCTGTAGAAATTAATTGCCCAGCACTGTGTTAGGGGGAGATGTTCTCCCTCCCCCCACTTATCCATCCAAAGATATCTATGAGTGAAACATGTGAGGCGCAAGTGCAGCATGCCCTCACATTAAAAGGCTGCTGCTGCCCCGTGCCTCTATACATACTTATAATGTATAGAGATTCATTATGTAATCAGTGAAGACCATAAGTGCAGACTGTCAATTCAGAATATAAGTCAAATGTAAATGTAATTTATTTTGTAATGATTTTTGTAAATCATTTTAATTAGATAATTATTTAATTAAGAATAAACATTGCAGCAAAACATCATGGACCACTCCAGTCGTCTAGGCGTGCAGATCTTGGTTAGTTGCATTACAAGGTCAGGGTTATGTGCTTAGAGAGATTAATGACAAATTCATTCCTTGAGTGGATTTATCAGCTCGGCTCCAGATGTTCAATACACTTACACCCTAATCCATGCTTAATGATGTAATTATAGCCATGCTAAAGGTGCCTGCTGACGGCGACAAATAACTTGATGCTGTTTCCTGTAATGTGCTTATTTATCCAATAACTGTTTAGAACAGCAGAATCTGACCTGCACCAGACCTGGACTCAGTGTTCAGAAATTCAGAACAATCATTCAGGAATGTCTGAGAACTCTCAATAATTAATAACGCACAAAAACGCGAACAGTATATGCAGGAACCCATTTATGGCTTCATACACACGCACACAAACACACACACACACAAAAACACACACAAACACACTCTTACACAAAGGCACACACACACACACTATCACATAGTGCTGAAATCCTCACTGCTGGGTTATTAGCAGTGGTGAGGGTTTAAGTTAAATGCAGGCCTTGAAGTGTGTATTATTCCACACCTCATAAAACCCATAAAACCTTTCCCTGCAGCAAAGACTCTTTCACTCTTTCAGTCTTTTTATAGTGTCCACCTGACTCTCCCTATCATTCACACAAACCCAACAAGAAAAACAGCTGGGAAGAGCCTTCAGATTCTGATTGATATTTACTTATAACACAATTTGAATAATGATATTATCTTAGAAAAAATTAGAACTAATCAATTAAATTTCCTTGACTACTTGTGATTCTAATAGCTGGCCACTTCATTAGTATCACCCACCTTGTGCTTTTCTTAAATGTCAACTTTATTATAAACACCAGCCTTGTGCTTTCTATCTTTGGCCACTTAGAAATACCCACCTCATTACAAATACCCACCTCATTACAAATACCCACTTCATTAGAAATACCCACGTCATACTTTCGCTTTTAAAGTAATTAAAATTGAAGTTGTCTTTTAAGAAAAACAAATAAATAATGAATAAATAATGAGTACATATAAATAAATCAGTCATATGCAAATCCAGTTCTTGGGCAAATTATTAGAAACATTAACCTTGTACTTCAGCACACTGCCCCATTTATTACAAAATATCAGCATTGTGCTTCAATTATCTGCCCACTCAGGGGCGTAGCACACTTTTTGCTAAAATGTGCTAAAATGTGAATCCATCTCCCACACTTTTTCAGATTATATTGTATTAAATGGATTAAATTGTATTTATAATTTGGCATCCCTATCTCAGCCTTGAGGTTTTTTCGACCAATTTCAACACAGAAATGACATTGTGTCGGCACTGTGTTTGCTGCTCATGTAAGAATATCAGACAGTTCAATCAGAATAAGGAAATTATATTGATTTTGGAGAAAATTGCTTATGTTACAACTGCACAGACACACAGAGACAAAGACAGAGTCAATGTGAAACATAGTATGAAGTCAAAATAAAACTCTCCAGAAAATACTAAATACTAATTACACTATACCACTATACTATATACACAAACTGCTGTGGTCAGAGGTGAAATGAATACTATAGATATACATACATTATTGCTTCAACTAGTAACACAAATAGACTCTATGCCAAGTATGTTACTGCAGGTAATAAATAGGGATGAAAAGTGATATTTGATGTGATAATACAATTGTAGAAGTTGTGGCATTGGAAGTATTGCACATGTTAAGGCTATTGTACATAATAAACTATTGTACATAAACTATGGTGCATTATAGTAAAATTAATTAAAAAATTAAGCAGTGACATTAGTAGTGAACTAATGAAAGTGGTCCATCCAGGTGAGTGTAGCTGTTGATCCCCAACTATGCATCAATAAATTCAATAAGGCTCCTTTACCCCATCAAGATGAGGCACTTCCTACAAAATGGCCAGGGAGTATGTGAATATAAATGTATTTAGACTTACAAATGTGTACAATTGTTTTTGCACACAAAGAGGATGATGCACACGTACACACATCACTTTTTCTTCTGAATCTAGTTTGTTCCACTGATATTAACATCCCGTACACACACACACACACACACACACACACACACACACACACACACGCACGCACACACATATACATGCACTAGAGAACTAAAGTTACCCACTCTGAAACTGGTACTGGGTTCCATTTAATAGAGGCTTGGGCACGCACTGCCAATGCAGCTGAAAAAAAATGCCTGACAGAAGTGGCTAAGCCTTAGAGGGATGAGGGAGGCTGTGCAGAGAGTGGAAAAAGTTTTAAACGGAGACAGAACAGATATGAGGTCTCGCCTGATGCTTTGAGTATATATAACGGAAATGCACCATCAATTCAGAGACTGATACTTGGGGGTACTGTTTGGACAGGAAAGGCATGAATATAGGAAGAAATAACAGAGAAAACATAGGAGAGAGACAGAGCAGGATCCTTCCCCTTTTGGTAACATCATCTTTAGGAGAAGTATTAAACCTTCTTTAGTAAAAGTATTATGCCCTCTTTAGTTACAATTTTACACCTCGTTAATAACTGTATTATACAGCCTATATGAATAGTATTGTATCCTCTATAGTAAAATAACTATGCCTTTACTAGTGACAGTAATATACCCCCTAAAGCAACATAATTATATGCACTTTAGTAACAGCATTATAAGCTTTTTGTAACAGTATTATACTCAATTTAGTTACAATGTTATACACCCTTTAGTGACAGTATTATAGCTACTTGACAGTATTATACTGTTCTTGGTAATAGCATTATATCATTATACAGTTTTAGGAGCATTACTGTAAACCACTTAGTAAACGTACTTCAGTACCCCACTTTATTAAAAGTATTTTATTCCCTCTTTAGAAACAGTATTATACCCCTTTTAGCCAAACTTTCTTTCATAAGAATTATATAGTGCCAAGTAACATTATTATTTCACCTTAAGTAGCAGTATTATACCTCCTTTAGCAGCAGTATCAGACCACTATTATACCCTTTTAAAGCAGTTTTATAAGCTGTTGATTAACAATAATTCACCCCTTTAGTAATAGAAATGTCTTTCTTAAGTTACATTATATCCTCTTTAACAGCAATATAATGCCCTCGTTGCATGTTGGATGCCCTGTTTCTGATCCCTGTTTTTGATCCCTTTCACAGCAGCAGCCTCCCCACCCTCCCCAATAGCAGCAGTATTATAGCCCATTTAGTTACACATTACACTACCTATGTACCCTATAGTAACAGTGTTTTGTTTTTTAGAAGTATTATAACCCTTTAACTTTCTTTAGGGGCAGTACTGTTCTCCCTATAGTGAAACGGCTATTCCCACTTTAGCAGCAGTGTTGCTCCTGCTGCTGCAGACTTATAGCGTGGGTGAGTAATAACATGGGGTGATGAACGGTCAGATTGAAGAACCGTTCAAGCTGCGTCATTTACATTTATAATGCAAACCACTACATTGGATGGAAAAAAAACCTTGCAAAATGCAACATGAAAAATAACAACTAATCCCAGTTTTATGGTCGCATTGATAGATGTTAATTCTGTGTAGTTAGGACAACGAACAATCCGCACCAGAATACTAATCAGTTAATGAGTACGATATCTGAAAAAAACTCTTTTTCTTTGTTTTAAGATGACAATGTCAGTATTACAATGACCGCATGAAGTGAATGTGGCGCATCTGGTTGGAAAATTCTATTTTAAGCAGCTCTTCTCCATGTTTTACAACTTTAGATTATTTCCCTTTAAAGCTAATGCTAAATATATGGTGGTCTATATAAGTTTCCATATTTGTAAATTGTATTATTGCATACTACGTGATGCTACATTATCCAAAACTACCCAGACAGTCCTATTAGTTCAGCCATTCATTGCTAACACAGCTGTTCCCCATAGATATGCAATTCCATTTGAATAGGATTCCCTTGAGCAACCAATAATCAGCTAGAGGGGTATAAAAGCCCCCAGCATTGGAGTATGGAGCAGTGGAATTGCATTGCTAGCAGTGTTGGAGCTCCATCCAATACATTTGAGTTGAATTGGTGTTTATGAGCCAAAGCTAATCATCCAACATTAGTGCCTGACCTCACCAATGCCTGAGCAACAAGAACTTCATATCAATATTCTTTTTCCTACTTTGCAACAATGTTTTCTCCTTTCTCTCATTTCTTCTGTCTCCTTACTTCTTTCGCTTCTCTGCCATTTAACTCCATTATAGCTGTGTCCGAAATGTGCCCTTGTTCCCTATGTAGGACACTATGTAGTGGGTCAGACATTTTGTAGTAGTGTCCGAAATTCCAACCGTCAATTTCTCCCACTACATAGTGCACTACATACTCGCCATGCAATATTCTACAGTATAGTGTCCAGACACTCTACACTACATTAATACACATGGACCATTATGCACTGTTGTTTTTGGGTTGTTGTTTTTTTTTTACCGTGCCCTACATAGTGACCGAGTGCACACTTTGGAGACATAGCACACTACTTTTAATTGGAGCGAGGGGAAGGAGAGACAGGGGAAAGTAGGGCTTCACACGGAGGAGATTCAGTCAAACTTTCAATTTCCTTCTCTCTCTCTCTCCATGGAGGACAGTAATACACAGGGCTGAACTGGGACAAAAAATGGCCCGGGCATTTTGAGCCGCGGGGTGGGTCTACGTGATCCACATTTTGAGCCACGGTCCGAGGTGTGTGTGGTTCCCAATCCCCTTTTTGAGCCACGGTCCGGGGTGTGTGTGGTTCCTGATCCCCTTTTTGAGCCACGGTCCGGAGTGTGTGTGGTTCCCGAGCCCCTTTTTGAGCCACGGTCCGGGGTGTGTTTGGTTCCTGATCCCGATTTTGAGCCTCGTGTGTGGGCTGTGTCTGAACTAGGGACACATGACGTGTGTTTATGCGTAAGACATAAACGGCTAAGATCTGGCACATTTTGAACTAAAAGTCACCTCCTCTTGTTCACTGGTTAGCCCCCTATATAGTAAACACCACGTAGTGAATGAGGGAATGAGGGCACATTTCGGACACAGCTTATAACTCCACCGCATCTCACACACCCAACATCAGAGTCAATAACTTCTCCCACTGTTACACACTCCCATCACACTCAGTAACTCCTCCCCTGTCACACACCCACAAAATAATCTATACAACAGCCTGCTGCTCCCCAATTTCATAGTTTGTGCTAAATTAATATTATATTTTATATGTTTATATATTTGAAGCACTGCATTTACCAAATTATTTACATAATTGGTGTGAGGCATACATTTCTCTTTTCATGGGATGTCTAAAATTTGGCAAACATATTAATACTTTTTGGGGAGGAGGATCAAAACACTTCAGTTTGAGGCTAGTTTTATCACATGTCAATACATAAACTATACATAAAATGACTAACTCACAATGTCCATCCACACAAATATGATTCAGATTGAGTTGAATGAGGCAACTGCTTCAATTGGAAAGGGAATTTGATTAATTGAGTGGGATTTGACTGTGACCTGTAATGAACTGAACTCTTTAGCCCATAGAACACATTAATATACATGTAATATGTAAATTGACTCACTATTTCCTAATAAGGTTTATAATTATCATTGCTAATGGTTCTGTTTTTCTACTCTGTGTCGCTTCTGTACGCAAACTGTGCTTTTAAATGATCATGTTTTGCCTCCATCAACAAGCCTAACCTCCATTTAACCAGGTCCATAAAGCAAACAGCACTGTCTGAAAGACAGGAAAGCATGCGATTCATGAGCAGCCTTCCCACATATCACCCTGCATGGTTACAGCTGCCTGCTTTTCAAAGCGAGCCTGAATGAGGCCTTGATCCTTGTCACTGCTTTAAAAGACTGATGTCCTTCTTTGATTCGACATGACAAGACGGTTTTATTTACAGTCTGAGGATCTGCAAAACTGAGGAGCTTTGACAACTACTGTGGAATTTCTATTAGCAGTAGTGCAGGATAAACAGTTGGTGGACGAAATATTTCTAAGGGTAGACATTTCAAAAATGATGCTGGAAAAAAGATATATTTTTTAGCTATTTTTCTGGTGTTACACATTTAATTTTCTTCAGCGTTTGGGCATGGCTCGATTGCTTAAGTAAAGATCAGATGGTTTTGTATGTGCTTTGATGGTTGAAATAAAGGATGTAGAGACAGTTCTGTTTTCAACAAATTGATAGTTTATTTAAATATATACACAGAAAATTGCAAAAACCTTGTGCATGCTCACAATAAGTGTTTAAAACGATCTGGGTAAGAAGAAATTTTGTGGTGGTAGAAACACTGGTTAACATCAGAATAAAAAATTTAACACAAAAAGTGTAAACTATCAGGGTGAATGTTATAAATGAGCCAGTAAGACAGAGGTGTTGTAACGGCCATGGGGCGTGTGATATTATTTGTCTGCCTGTCTGTTTGGTTTATAAAAGTCTTCTATTATGAAGCGCCTTGGTTATCCGGCTGGTCACGTGTTGTGGCTGCACCTGATCCTGGTTTGGAG
>JBBKCR010058161.1:0-10554 GCA_037577295.1 Ladigesia roloffi | reverse complement strand
GTTTACAAATTAATGGCCACTTAATTCAAATTAAGGTGTTTGGCATATTTTCAGGGGTAAATTAAGGTAGAGTTAAGTATATTTTAAATACATTGTGTTTCAAAGTGAAAGGGGCCACTTCTCTTTACTAGATGTCCAAACGTACCAAGTGGTGCTTTATTCATGTTCCACCAGCAGATGTCAGTGTTGGTTCAATAACCTGGAAACCTTGAGGCGTGTGTGACCATAATGTCATTAGTCAAATACTGTCGTGAAACGCCGTAATACTCACACACTGATTAGTAACTGCCAGAATAATATTCATGATGTATTTTTATCCCACTGGCATTTGACCAGTGCCAACGCATGCAGCCTCTGTTGCCTGCATTACATAACAATGTGTAAGTGTAATATACTAGTGCACACAGGGTGTTTTCGTCAGAGTATCAAATACCGAACACTTATCATTGTCTGGGCTCCTGTGCTATTGACACACATCTGTTAAACAGTCCCAGCCCATAAACCTACCTTCCATATCCGTTAATCTTGCCTCTGGACAACCTGCCGAACAGGTTATGCATGCATGTTATCAGGCTAGCTGCATTTTCAAACTGGGGCCAAGCATTCATGCTAAGATCTAATGATTTCTGAAAACAGCAAAACAGGAATGTCTCAATTAATGACTGGCTATTTTATATCACATTCAGTTACATAACATTTATGCCAACGTATTTCCTAAACCATGTCCAAAATATGTAGTCCAAATATGTGTTGTCATATGTTTGTAATGTGTTTATTTAGTTGCTTATATGTTTTACTACAATTATATTATTTTAATATATAAATATACATTTAAGGTTGAATCAAATGTCGTTCTATATGTGTGCGTGTGTGTGTGTGTGTGTGTGTTGTGTGTGTGTGTGTGTGTGTACAGTTCCTCTTTGTAGCTTTACATGCTGCTCTTGGCATTCTTTCAAACAGCTTCGTGGAGGGCTAGTCCACACATGCCTTTCAGTAGCTGTGAAAATGTTCAGAATAGGTCTGAATTTTTACAATCTGTGGTGAGGTGCTACAGTCAAATAAGGACATTTAAGAAAACAACATAAAGTCACATTATTTACCAGTTTAATCACTGTTTCTCTTACAAATATTTGTCATATTTTTACTTTATTGGACATAAAAAACACAACATTCATATAAGCTTGCAAATGAGATGTAATCCACTAGCAGACACACACACATTTCCTTGTTTTTCAAAAACAAAAAGTAAAGCTTTGGTTGTTAGAATTATAATAATGTATTAAATAATGTATTTGTAATGTGTGTAAAGTATTTGTGGATATTCAGACAAAGTTAAATAATTTTAATTGACAAAACATTACTGTGGTTAAATATCCAGATCACATGTAAATAAATAATAGTAAAAGTAGTTACAAAAAAAAGAAATAAATAATACTAAGACTAATAAAAATAACATTATTCTCTGCCTATACTTACATGATTTTAACATTTCCTGCCTCAGATTTTCCATAAAGAGAATGAATGATTCTCATGTGGAATCAACGGTCTCACTTTTTCAATTGATTTTCTCCACAGGTAGAAAAATTCAAACGTCTATTTCATTGTAAAGACTCATTCCAGAGCATGAATTAATTACTGAAATCCATTTATTTTGTTTTTTTTTTGTTTGTTTTTTTCAGAAAACAATTTTATTAGAGATTGTAAAAATCTTTAGAGAAGAAAAAAATTCCAGAACAATGAGCAATATTAGTTATTAGTAATATATGAAGAAATCATTTTGCGAAAGCAGTCATAACATAACAAATGTTTTTCAAAAAACAGTTTTGGGAACAGGCCTCAGAACATATACAGATATACAGTTTTAGATTCAACTTTTGCTGTGCCAAGCATGCTAGACCTAAACCTTCAGATAAATTGCTAAATATACAGAGCAGGCAGTCTGGCAGGCCCAGCTGTTTGATCAAATATTAAAAGTCCCACTGTACCTCACAGCCCATTCAATGTAGGTGTGCAAACAAGTTCATTTCTCAGGGCCGGTCCCAAGTATGGGGAAATGGGGAGAGTTTAGATTCTCTGCCCGAACCCGAGCCCACCCAGCATAAGGCACACGGCCGGCACAATGTGCACAGGCTTGGGTCGGGTTTAATTTTTTGGGCCCAATCTAAGCTATACAGGAAGGCCATCTGGTGTAAAACTCAGCCAAGTCAAATATGTGGATGATGTGACAGAGGAAGATGCGGAGGACAGAAAGAAATGGAGACAGCTGACCTGCTGTACACCTTTAGCCAATTCATTTGTATTTACAGCAACTGACCTTTCACCACACTGACCTTGCAAACCTGGCCAAGAACCAACATGAAGTTTGTTCAGATCCCTATTAAATGTTCCGATTCACTGCCAGTTTTGTTCTAACACATTCATTGCCCATTTAAATGACAGTATTTACAGTACAGTAAAAGCCTTCATCAAGGGCAGGGAACCTGCACATTTGAGTCTCTCCAGCCACTGCCCTGTTGATGAGTACTTTGTCATGCCGAAACCTTATAATCTTATTGTGTTTTCAGGCAAGTCCAGGCAGGCTGGCATTGTGAAGGATCTGCTATCATTAAGCCCTGCCGCACGTCTACACACACCTGTGATGTGTCCAACAGGTTGATTTTTTCATTCCCTTTTTAGTTTCTATTTTACTGCTTTCAGGGTTCAGTTGTGGAAACTGAAACACCCCACATCAACAGTTATGCGTGTCTTGTTTTTCTAACTCCAGGCCTGATTATATAATTTAGTGCGGGAAAACTGGAATACAGTGGTTCTCTGAAAACAGCGTTATGGCTGTCATATAAAAACAGTAGGCTGTTGGATCTCTGATGTCCTATCACTCATGCTACTCCTTCTCCGTGAGTAAATACTCCCTTGCAGTCTGCAGGAAGTGCTCAAGCTCCCCCCAGCGTGCCTACAGCAGCCGTCCCGATGAGGCCTGATCCTCGTGTCATCCTCACAGTACGAAAGATTGGAAGGCACTTGAACAATATAAAAGTACCTCACTATCTGTGGCTGGGCAGGATTTTGATGGCTATTAGCTAAAACGTTCGTAGAAAGACCCAAATGAGACAGGAAGAACTGCCGTTAGCTCAACAGGCTTAGAGGAGAACACTAATCAGCATTTCTGTTATATTAACAGAATTACTGATTAGTGTTCTCCTCTAAGCCTGTTGAGGTATCAGCACTTCCAGAAGTAGTGGCTGGCTTCCTGTCTCATTTGGTTCTTTCTATACATGTGTGTGTTTGTACATGAGATTGTGTGTTGTATTTTTCATCCTTATGGTCTCTCGTGACTAAAACATGTCTAAATAAACAAAACCGTTTTTTGCTGTTGCTTAGAAGCTAAGCCACATTCATTGGTGATCTGAACAAAAGTCATTGTCATAAAAATCATTAAGTCACACTCTATGTAGTGTAGCCCATAGATTATGAAATGGTGACTTATGTATGGGCTATATTTATACTATATTTACAGCTATTTGTGTTTCAGCTATACTGTACACAGTGCTCTATAGTTCTGTGGAGGTTCTCAGTAGATCTCAGTAGCTTTCACAGTTTACAAGGTACACACACACACACACACACACAGTGTGGTCATGAAAGAGCAGCCTTATGAATGCTTTCCTTCAGTTTCAGGGTATTACATAGTTTTCACTCTAAATTTTGATATTTTATTTCAGGCCTTGGAATGCAGTATTACTTGTTAATTGTGTTGCTGTAATCATACATTTCCACTATTTATTTGCTGATCAGGTTTTAGAAATATGACGTTTTTTATATACCATCATTACTGATGTTACACAGCTTTCTCAGTCAATTTAGAATCAAATCATCATCATCCAGGCGAATCAAAAATCAAAAACCTTTGGTCTAAACTTTTAAACTGGTGCTGTGGAGCAGGACAGGATGCTGCAGGTCATGGCTGAGATTTGTGAATGAAGGAATTTAGGGGAGTTGTAGAAACACTGGGTCTAAAAATATCCCTCCAGTCAAACCAGTCCCCACTACCAGCTGCCGCTGTGAGAAAGTCTGGATCTTGACCGCGTCCTTGTGCGTCCGCATGGAGAGATCTTACTGATGGCTCTTGGCCATCAGTCAGCTTGTTTTAATTTAAGGCTTGCACTGCGACAGGAACTGTGGGGGAGAAGAGGAAGTGGACCTTGCATGGGAAACAGTTAATAGAGTCTTTATGGATGAGACAGTTGTTGTGATGAGAATTACGGAGACGTTTCCCATGAAGAAGGAGTACGTGCCTCTTTCGCAACATGAGGTCCTGCAAATGTTTACATTTTTAAGATTCTTAATTGAGCACCAAGAGCCTTTCACGCAACAGTGTGTACAGTGACAGGCAGCCTGGCAAAAACAGAGCCGAAAAACACTAAATTTATTATTTACTTCATTTGGGCACACATCACACATATAATTTACTTCATATGTGTGCCCAAATGTATTTACTTCATTTAGGCACACATAGTAATTTGAAGTCCTGCTTGTATAAATGTATCAGTATTATATCACTGTACTGCTGTGATATATTGCTTGGTCTTTTAAAAGATCTTTTGTGGCTGTAATATTTTTTTTTCTAAATACTGTGCATTTGAATCCAGGTAATCTAATGGGGGGCTGGCAGTAGTACAGTCTAAACGTTGTAGAATGTGGTCCCCAACCTATATATCAGAAATTATTTTCACCAAGGATAGACTAAGAATATCCGTTTTTATATCAGTTTTTTTTTTCTGTGCGGTGGTTGGAGACCCCTGACCAAATGGACATGTTGAGCAATATGAGGACAGGGAGAGCAACATGTTTGATCCTGATTAAAGGAACAACAACTCAGACAGATATGCCACCTGACAGCCCTGAATATCTAAAGGTTGTGTTGTTGTTGTGTTGTTGTGTTGATGCAAAGGCATCATTTGTTCAAAAGAAAAAGTGGTCCAAAAGCCAATACAGTTTCCTCTCATAGAAGTAAAATAACCTATATTTCTGCAAATCAATGCCCACATTTTTATTCTTATTGAATGTTTCAGTACAAATTTATTTTCTCATTATCAGCACATTTAAAAGTACACTATTGTGTGATAAAAAGAAAGAAAATACAGTTAAAACACCACCAATGTTTCAGATTTACACAGTTTTGCCTCTCTTATCAATTATGCTAAGTCAGTTAAAGCATGTTTGGTGTTTTGTTTTCTTTATGTATTGCATTGATGCCATGAGGCTAATGTAACTGACAAGTGATGGAAGTGGTTTTGAATGGAATAGACATGTTAGCTACATTAGCCTAGTAGCGCTAGTGCAAAGCTAAAAAAAGTAAACAGTTGATCGGCTGTGTTTGGGATTTGAGGTTCCGTCGTTCCTTCAAGCATAAAGCTAAAAGCATACCAACACCAAAAGCAAAGAAGATAATAATCCAGAGTATACTTAATGTTCTTGTCCGTGTCTGCGTTTTTGTTAGCGTGTGCTGTTTCACCAGCATGAATTCCCACCCAGTCCTCAGGCAGCGAGAGCCGGGTGCTGGCACTCTCACCTTTGATCACACTTGGTATCACCACTGCGCTGCATTCACTGTTTGATTAAAACACTTTATCTTTTCTTGTAGTGAGAGCTGGGTGAGATCTACACTGCAAGACTGTGAGGCCGTTTTTCATGACTTTAGCTTAGAATGTTGTTTAGTGGAAGCAGCTGGTTTGATCTAATCAGGATTTGATCCACCATGACTCTGAGCTGTGTACAACAAGAGGTCGTTGAGAAAAGGATCTTGAACAAAGCACAGTGAAATATTTGTGCTTTGTTCTCACAGTCTGTTGCAGAAGTGCAATGCAAGGCATCCAGATAAACAACACACGAATGTTTCCACCAACCTGACATGCGTTTTTATTTTGGGGGGGGTTTCGAGAGGAAGTGAAATTTAAAAGTGTGGGAGAGAGAGATGGTGTAAATGGTGGGAATAGGCATTGAATGAGGGGGGTGGGTTAGGGTCAGGGAACAACTGTTGAAGGTCTGGGACAGGGGTCCAGCCACAGTTTCAGACAGGCTGGAAGCTGTGGTGGATCTGGCTGAACTTTTGCTGCCGAAAGTATCCCCAGGAGATGCTGAGATGTTTTGCAAGACAAGTCACTAAGCTCCTTTAATTCTCTGCTTCTCTCTGTCCTTTCAGATCTTCCTCAGATTGAGTAAACATACTTTTATAGCATCTACACAAGTTTTAGTGTATTTATTGTCTTTATACTATCTGAGGTGGCTCAATATCACTTGCTCAGAAACAAATATGATGCTGATCCACCACTTCGCACTTAATAAAACACTTAAAATGATATTTAAGCTACTTAAGAAGGCAGAGATTTCCATACTCTGCTCATACTGCTCAAAGTTCTTTAACAATGCATAGGGAACTATTTAGTTCAAAGGGAGTTTTACTAACTCTTTTAATTTCAGCATGAATGAATTGTTGATATTTGAACAAGGTTTTTTAGTGTTTGACTGCCCTAGAAAATTATGTAGAGAGTCAGAATTGCTCCCAGTGTCTTTAAAAGCTGCCTCATACAGTTATGAAATAGTATTTAATACTGGGTACTTAATCAGTGTCATCTCTAGTTGACGCCTCACCCTCCGGCTCCACGTTAAATGTCACTCATGTTGGGGTGAGAAGATTGACACAAGCTTAATTTAATCCAGAACTGCACCAGGACCCTCCAGGGATGCCTTTTATTTTTGTAATGTCATGGTCACCACCACACTATCTCTTCTCCTCATAATCTGTCTTGTTTTCAAAGTAGATCTGTACAAGTCCGTGTGCGAAGTCTTGCACACCTACGGGTCTGGAAAAAAAATAACCACTACAAAAACCACTTCAGTTTCTCAGGTTTTATCTCTTATGGGTTCAAGTACTGAACTTAGTTTTTTTTTTAAGAACTGCTAACTATTTACTCCTAATTTCCAAATCAAAACATTGTTTTTTAAAGCATCATTTTAAAGAAAACATCAAACTAAGAGAATCGATGCAGCTTTTAAAGAACATGAATAATTCAAAGAAAACAAATCTCTTGTTCACTCCTAAACAAAACTGCATAAATGACCCTTGACAAATTTTTAGTAGTGTTTACCATCCAACTGCTCTCACTGTGAGAGGAGAGTGTGGATTACAGCAGTGTTTTATACTTTTTCTCATTAAATAAGATAAAGCAAAATGAGGTTCTTGTGTAGGAATTTAACAGACACTGGCATGGACTGCAGATTCTGATTTAAAAATAAATTGCAGAGGACTCCTTTTTTTCAGGAGCTGTATATTTGTGCCATCACTTCCTTGTTTGAATGTTTTCTTGTCAGTAGCTGTTCCAGTCTTTATCGCTCCATGCCCTCACCTACTAGTGAACCCAAGTATTTAGAGCTGTCAAGTTCATAAAATACCATTTATAAAAGAGTAAGTTGTGATATTATCTGACTGGCCAAGAAGCCTTTTCACAGTAACTGTATTATCCACTGGGCACCGGTAGTTACCTAATGACTCAGGTTGCACTGCCGCTAACAGTGACAGAGTCTGTTTGGTGTAACTCTAAATAAAGACGTGGCAGTAATCTTCATCAGAAATTTCAGCTTCATTAGAAACGAACATGGTGGGCTATAAACTATAAACCAAACTGAGCCGAACTTGACATTGCGGCAGTTCCATGTCAGTGAAGCAGAAATGTTCTACTGGCAGAATATCTGTTAACAGCAAAGCTTTTTGGCACAAAATTAAGGGCTTCTTTGATTTTGCATTTTTCTTTATTTCAATTTTTTACTTTAAGTCCAAAAGTCAAGCAGAGTCAGAGGCGATGTTGCTGATTTTTTCCCAGTCTCAGCAGAAGGCTCCAGTGATCTCTGGCACGCTCTCTCTCTGTGCATTTGTTTTTATACATCTTTAATATTCATACATTACTTTCAACACACCCCACAGTGTTTTTTTAGGACCGCCTGCTTGTTTTTACCCAATAAAAGCCAATCTCCTTATCTCTTTCAGCTTAGTCATGCTTATAGAAAATATTGGGAGTTTCCTTCACCTGATTTGCTTTTAGTTTCAACCAATTATTACAGATGATCTTCTGATTTATGTTTTAGTGACACTTCCAGTTCTTCCTTGACGAATGAAATGTATCACTCTTTTAAGTAACTCTCTATCAAATGGCTCTCAGGACATGCGCCTTATTATCTCTCTTTCTTAGCATCCAGTCCAGACACCTGCGCATTATGTCATCATCATCGTCGCCATTTTACACTTTCACGTTTACGATCATCTTCCATTCTTGCCCTGACAGTTCATTTAGAGTTCAAACTGTGCACCTGGTAAGGGCCCTCCCTTCCCCTGTCCAGCTTCTGAGGGAGACAGTCCACCAAATTCAAACTGCTCATTGAGGGGCTTTTGGTCAAATATCATTTTAAACTTAACTGTGGTGGATTTTACATTAAAACCCAAATTATAATGCCAAACCCATCGCTGTAGATCAGTAAAAGACCTCTTCACCAAAAGGGTGCTTTGCAGTGCTGCCACAAAATATCCACTTATGATTCCCTGAAGAACCTTTCACTGGATGCTTGTTTAGAAAAAAACTATTTCATAAATGGAATATGTGATTTTGAAGAAGCTTCTAAATGTTTAAGGAACCTCTACATTGTAAAAAAAGATTTGACCACCCAAAGTGGTTCTCCTGTTTCTCTCCCTAAACTTTTAAAAGGTTTGTTTATTATCTACTGAAAGGTCCTTTAGTGTTTGTATACATATATATATATTTGTTTGTTTGTTTGTATGTATGTTTTTTCTTTTAGCAGATACTTGTATTCAAACTTCCATTCCTTAACTACAGGGGGCAGTCTCCCTGGAGCAACTTGGGATTAAGGGTCTTCCTCAGGAACCCAGTGGTGGTACACTGAAGGTAGGATTTGAACCCATTACCTCTTGGTCCAGAGGAAATTATCCCACCCACCAGGCCCAGGGGTATTATGAAAAAATCGGAAATAGTTAAATGAAAATGCTAGATTGTTACTATGTGGAGGAACATCAGAAGATTACATCCATGCATGTATTTTCTTATCTTTACTACACACACACAAATACACACATACAATTATACATATATTTGTGCCAGGAATATGCTCTTTTGAGACAACGGTCTTGTTGTGTAATTATACTCAACAAACCGGTATGTTGGGTGTGTCCGATAAGAAACAGTGACCACAGTGAAATGGAAGCTTGACAGTAAACAGCTCTCTCGCTCTCCATTTTGCAGTCCAAGTGGCCACCTCATTATTAGAATTCCTTGTCTGTTGCCTCACACATGGTTGGTGGTTTAAATCCTTTGTGTGTGTGTGTGTGTGTGTGTGTGTGTGGGGTCTCACCAAGACTGAGACCCCGCCTCGCACCCATACACTCCATGCACCCTAGTACGGAATAAGTGGTTACACAAACTGAATGAATGAAAAAGATAAATCCCTATTAGTCCCAGAAGTGGGAAATTAGAAAGAGGAAGAAAAGGGACAGAAAAAAAACGCAAAAACTGTACCACACAACAGCCATTATTCGGTTAACTCCGTGCCGGGTGTGGAATAATACGCGCAACATTCATTGGTATGCTGGTTCTGCAGAATCGTATGCAGTATTAGGGCCTTTGGACTTCTTACACTACTTCACTTAATAGCATCTATTTAATGAACATTGCCTAATTAGACCTGCATTGGTCATTTTTATTCTGTCTTGCTAAACAGTACAGGTTAGTGAATGATGGGAAACACATTGTTTTTGTAACTTTATTTCTGAAAACAGTTGAACAATCCAACCCTAACAAACGTAAGAGGAGAGCCCCCCACCATCACCACCACCACCTCTCTGTTAGGCCTACAGCAAAGAGTTTCTAAAGGAATTAGGTCGAACCCAGTGGACAAATGAAGAGGGGCTTATTTGACTATGACTGTAGTAAACTGAGTCCTTGAGCTATGTGCAAGGCAAATGCTATCAGGTTACACCAAGACGCCCTCAGGCACTCCAAAAATGGTAACAGGGTGAGGCCTAACAGCCTTTTCAAAAAATATATGACTTTGAATATATTCAAAGTTGATCCAAAACATGTGACCCGGTGCAGCTGTGCTCTGGTGGCACCTCACACAGCTTAGATCAGTGTTGGGATATGTTCTGAATCATCCAGCATTAGAGAAGAGCGAAGGGTTTAACACTATGAGGTGTTGATGGATGACCACCCGGCCAAAATTCTTCTGGGAGCTCAGTGTTTAAATCCTGTCCCCAGGGTTTGACAAGGGAAGGTAAACTCCTGTCATGAATAACAGCAGAGGTTTTTACATTGGGCACATTCTATTGGCCTATCCATCATCAAAATGTGCGGTTTTTCAGGATAAAACACAATGAATGTTTCGTTCTGACAACCAGGGGCGTACCTAAGGGGGGGTAAACTAGAGTGACCACCTGTCCCGCTTTACGTTGCACTGTACAGCAATTTCACCCTATTTCACGCCTCACGCAAATTG
>JBBKCR010058151.1:0-10554 GCA_037577295.1 Ladigesia roloffi | reverse complement strand
GTGGATAGACGAGTTTAACGCTGAGTTAAATGACTAAAGCTGTTACTTGTTCATTTAAATAATGTTTTTATTAAGTAATCGGTATCGGTGAGTACTAAAATGCAAGTACTCGTACTCGTTTTCAAAAAAAGTGGTATTGGTGCATCCCTAATGTTATTTGTTTCCACAAGGGGTCTGTATTTGGAGTCATTAGAGTTCACAGTGAAACTGAACAAAAAGGATATCACTGTAACTTAAGTGGACTTTTGACTGGCATCAACCAAATCCCAACCAATTACATCACCGAAGACACACTTTTAAAATAATTGGAATGATTCTTCATATATTAGTTTTTAAATTTTGTGGGGATTTGTAAAAAAATTGTTTCTAACATGACACCAAAAATGTCTATTTTTCTCAAGTGTTTCGGGAACAACAAACATTTTCAGTAATAAATAATATACTGTAATCATTATGTACAGTATTTTTGCCGATGTATCTGCTTCAATAATCACAAATGTTCAGGTTCCTAATAATAATTTGAAGTACATTAAAATCATTTTAAATATAAGTTCAATTTTCAAGCCAAATGAACACACCGCCTTTCATTTGCCATTGTAATAAAACTACTTATGGTGGTCTATTACCATTAATAATATTTTTATATTTTCAATTCAGCCTTGTGCATCTGGCACATATTTCTCTTAAAGTTAATTACATGAGTTATATGCCAGTAGAAATAGAAAACTTGGACTCAGATGGAACCAAAAGACACATCCTAAATGAAACACACAGCACAAGAGCTAGAAATGTATAACCATTAACACTCCTATATGTTTGTGCTCGCTTAACAACAATTATGTACATGTAACTGTCGGACGACTAAATTTTTGGCACTACATAGAGACACTATAACCCTCCAAACATTTGTTGCAAAAGAAAAGGAGCCCAGAGCAAAAAGTACAGAGTGTACCATTGCATTCATTATTTTTAAGTTATTGCATGTGACTGTATGTTTTTTTTGTTGGTTAGCCTATGACCATTAAACACAGGGTACACGTCTAGCTCTTTTACAGGAGAGCATGAACTACAGATGGGTGATATAATCGACAGGTTATATTCCTCTTTTAATCTCCCAACACTTAAGAAAACCCAAAAAAATATACTCAAATGGTACAGTGGAATAGTTTCCCATAATTACCATCAGCTGTCAGGCTTGACTGCAAGAGATGACGTTAGAAAGCTAAGAATTAGATTTTAAAAAGCTAATCTGGAAGCTGGACATCACAAACAATTAAAAACGGTCATTTATTATTATTTAAGTTATTGTCTAAACATGTTAAATACAATTCAGCACACAACACAAGTAAGGATGTTCCTGCAACTCCTTCTCCACAACCAGGTCAACTGCAGATCTTACGCAGGGCAGTTCATATTCGTTACTGAATAATTTCATCACTGAATAGCCAGGAGTTCAGGAGGTCAAAGCAGGGCATTTGACATGTTACCACTCTGCCATCTGAGGCAGGTTGTCTTCGAATGCTTGTACAGGTGACTAGACTGACTGAAGCGCTTGCCGCACTTTAGACAAGCATACGGCTTCTCTCCCGTGTGAACTCGAATGTGTTTCTTGCAGTCCGTTAGCGTAAGGAAGGTTTTACAGCAGATCTTGCAGGCATACTTCCGCGCCCCCTCCACCACCAGAACGTTGTGTTCTGAGAGTGCCTTCTTACACTTGGAAAGCACATCAGCAGATGCACGGGTTAACTGGGGCAGCGGATTCAAATTTGAGCCATTTCCACAGGCTCCCGACACTGTACAATCAAAGCTGGTGCCATTTAGCAGTGCTGATGAAGACAAAGAGCCAGCTTCTTGCAGATTACCACTATCTGTGTGCACCGAAGACAGGGGAGGCACAACCTTCGGCGCAATGCGGCGATAAGCAGGGACTCCGCTGGTGCCGCCTTTGGACAACCGTGGGAGGCCATGTAGGCCCAAGCTATTCCTTTGGAATGAAAGAGTGAGCTGGTCTGCTGATCCCCCATGAGAGTTAAATGAGGAGGAGGATGAGGAGGCCATGCCATCATGCACTGGTCGCAAGACAAGCGTGTCCGTAGGCAGGCTGGGAAAGTCTTGTGCGTCTCTGGAGAGGAGATTCTGAGAGGAAGGGAGAAGCATAGTAGAGGAAGTGCTGTTAGAATCGGACCCAAAAAAGTAGCGGGCAGTCTCTCCCGTGGTGGTGTTTGGAACATTTTCGGCTGAATTCGAAGACGATGCACTGCATTCAAAATTCTTAGTGCTCAGGAAGCTAGAGATGCGAAAACCAGAGGTAGATTCCATAGCCTCGCTGCAGGACCGCTCCTCCCTCCGTACTCCTCCTCGAGGTGGCTCCTTGGTTGTGGTGAGGAGAAGGTCGGAGCAGGGTTGGGGCTCCGTGAAGCTGTGCTCACTAGCCTCTGGACTAAGTTCCAGTTTCTCTCCTGTTGCCTCCACCTGAAGACATACAGACAAAAAGTATACTTAGACAGTTGCGACTATTTTAAAACATTCAAAACAAACATTACTATTATTTTGATAACAGATTACTCATCTGCATTCATTTACAATCAATCTTAATGTTACCTACTTCTAATGAACAGAACTGACACAGCATGGAATATTTCTACAATACACCTGTTAGTATGGGTGGTAATGGCTGATTCTCACAGTTCTCCTGTAACGTGTACTGCATTTCCATAGGGATCAACTGTACAGAAGTGTAAAGGAAGAGCTCCTGATGGATCATTTTGTATGTTAGAATCGCCACTTGTAAATGACTAAAGCTAATGTAACTGTGAATAAATAACCCAACATATACCAAATTGGTTTCTGACATAGAGCTCCTTTTACATCTTTGTACTGCCTTGTAATTTGTCTTAAAGGGAGCCAACTTTGAACCCACTAAAAGGCCTTGACTGACATATAACACTACTACATGTCCTCTTCTCATTATTCATCAACAAAAATTGTTTTACAATGGTGACAATTACCTGGTCACTGCCCTCAGCCTGCGACATGACATCACTGGTCTCGTCAGCAGGCTCAGGGGAGCTGAGTGGTTCGCTCTTCACTACCACCTGGTGCGCCTCCTCATCCTGCATTTGCACCCCGGCACCGTGGAGACACCCCGAGTCTGAATACTCTTCTTTGTGTTGCATCAGCAGGGGCTGCTCTGCCCTGCTTCCCCTCCCACCGTCTGATTGGCTGGGCAGCTGCACATCCTCCTGGCTCATGGATCTTCGATAGTCTCTTCCTTCAAGCAAATCACTGCTGTCCCCGGCGACCACATTGGCAACCACCACATCCAGTTTGGAATCTTCATCTGTGACTTTATTGTGAGAATCTGGGGAGAGTAGCTCCACCCCCCCGGCTCCTCTTTCCCCTTCAATCAAAGTGCCCTCTGTCTGTGAGGAGAGATGTGGTCTCTGCCTCATGCGTTCTGCCTCAGAGCGAATAAGCGAAAAGGCCTGTTTGCGCTTATGGAAGCGACGTGCAGGGTAAGAATCTTGTGGCTGTACCGACCCATTTGCTGAAACCGATCCTGCCGCCCTGCTAGCTCCGCTCCCTTCTTCTTCTGCCCCACCGAGGGCAGAGCTAACTAGGCTCAACCCAAGCTGTTCCAACAGAAAAGTACGCTGGAGTCGAGAGTTAGCGACAGCAGCTACTTGGCTACCCTGGTGCTGGTTACCACGCTCAACAGGGGGTGACACAGGCAATGTCCGTGTGGTCAGGTAGTGTTTACAAGCCTTCACTACCATATTTAAATGTAAGTGCGATGCAGCAAGGAGCACGTCCATAACGTTACTTTCTCCTAGCATTAATGTGGAGGTGTACATCATGTCCACAAGTGCTGCGAAAGCCTCCGCAGTCACGACCTCAGAGTCCAGCTGGATCATACTCATGCTGGCATCGCCTTCAGCAACAGTAAACAAAGCACGAAAGTGTGTGCTACAAGCAGCAAGCACGGCACGGTGTGCTTTAAAGTGGCGGTTTCCCACCACAATCACACAGTCACACAACTGACCATGAAGCCTTTGGTAATTCAGCTGCTGGAAGATGTGCTCAAAGTGGCCAGGGAAATCCATGATCTGAGGAGTACATAGACACACACAACATTAGTGCTTGACCGATGGGGAAATGTCAATACAGATTTCAAGGAGCTAAAAATAGTTAACTGTTAATATCAGCATATCTGAAAAGCAAAATAACTAAAACTTGAAGGAAACAGAAGTAACAACATGCAATCCTGTACTATAAGAGACTAAAACGTCATTGTGTAAATATACATTTGGTTAAGTGTCCATGCAATATGTCAAACATTGCACTGCAACGTTTGTGGGTCCCAAGTTTCCACATTTGTAAAGACCTTCAATATTGCTCATTTTGATTAAACATCACACAAACTTTAGGGGCAACCTGTTTTTTTTCTCAAAATGCCCCCTGAATTTATAATTTCACGTGGACCAAAATAATACTTCGTGATAAAAAATGAATTCAAAGTCAATGTTGGGATCAACACCTTTGGAATAAAAAAGGCTACACTAGATGGGTTTAGAATCAAAACAGTGCGAGAAATTTCTAATATCCATTGTCCTATTTCAAATGTTACGAAAAATCCTCCAATACGCTCGCACACATACATTAAAACGACACGTTAGTGCAACGCATACCAGCTGCTGTTTTGATTAGCGTTTTCTTGCTTCATCAATGTTTTAGAAATACAGAATATTTCACAGGTTTCTCTAACGTCCACCCTGTAAGCAATGCAATGGACCGGGCTGTACCATGTGGATTCATTATAAGCGAATGAGGTTTTATTTCACTATTTCACGAGTTAATCATTTTGAAACTCAAGACGCCAACTGTTTTCAGTAGTAACTAATAGACAGCCCGCAAATGTGTGTTAATGTTTTAGCGGCGATAAGGAGTGTCATGTCTGTGTCTAGTAGCGGAGCTTACGTGTCTCGATACAGTGTTATCGAACGTGTTGCCAGGTTTGGTTACCTAGCGACACGACTTAGCATCCTGGCCATTAACTCTGGGAAACGAGGCGGGCCAGTAAGCTAAGAGGCTAACGTTGGCGAACTAACCTAATTACCTACTAACACACCGTTATTTATTCTCAGTAGAATGACACCCAGCTGGCTAAAACCAGCATATAGTCGTCGCTATAAAATGTACCTTACGTGGCATCAGTAAAGTAACAAAACTGCTTTAGCTTACCTTTCCGTGCCTGAAATAACTACACTGTCTCGCTAGGCTAGTTAGCCTATCAGCTAGCAAACTCACACAGAACACGTACAAATGCTCGTAAATGACAGGACCTCGGCTTCTTTATCACACGATAACATATCTAGCATGGTAAAGATGGAACATCCCGGATTAATAGCAAAATCCTATTGCGCGAACACGTCGCTGTCACGAATGCAAGTAAGCTACGCTATGGGATGCCAGAGACCGCTCGTCAAATGGCCGTACTGGGCAGACAAACCCACCTTGCCAGTTTTCATAAAATCCCCCTTTTGGGAGGATTATCACCAAACACATGAGCCCTTCGCGAGCTAATCGTGTTAGTTATTTTACGTAATTCGTATTATATTTACCTACAGATGAACAGAATTCTATTCGTTTTAATTACTTGTAGGCTTACAGACTAGCAAGACATGAACTAAAATACCTGTGGCTAATAAACACTGAGAAATAGAGAAAAAACAATATTCACCAATATGAAGTAATGGAAAGATTATTTAGCAATTGCTGCCAAAATAATTACGTGCAAGCAAAGTTATTCTGATGAGAAATGGTTCACTGTGGAGAAACTTGTCAACCTCGAATTTCTCTAAAGTAATTGTGAAGGAAAACAGGTTTCACAATGTATACAACACAAATATTACAATTTGCTACACACTTTATAGTAATAAATGAATAGATGTATACTATGCAAAATCATGTTTACAACGCGGTTGATTTGTAATAATTGGTAAATTTTAAAAAAGTAATTTTGGACTATTTTGCCTCCCAATACCGTACTGAGCAGACAAACCATCCTGGGATCTTAAATAATTAAGCCCTTTGCGGGCTAATCTATAGGTTAACCATTTACAATGTAATTATTTGTAGACTTACATACTAGCAGGGCTTTTACTAAAAGACTAGTGGTTTGTAAAAACATGGAAATTCATTCTCTGTACAGAATCCATTCACCAAGTGAAGTAGCAAGTAGCCAGGACCACAGTGCCTTGTGAGCTGTGTGTAAGGACAGTAGCCTACCTTGCTCAAGGGTACCTCAGTGGTGTCATAAGCAGTCCTGAGATTCAAACCCACAAGCTTCTGATCTGAGGGGCAACTCCATAAACAGTAGGCAACAAGCTACAGTTTACATTGTTTCAAGAGTTGCCAGCTGTAAAAGATTTTCCTAATGTTTCCTGGATTTTGAAATCCACAAATTTTCAGGTTATCTTAAGTTAAAACTGCTTTTCATCCATTTAAACCATGTATATGCAAAATAAATCTGGGTTTTGAGGGTTCAAATTTCCCTCAGTTTTCAATTTACTGTTTGGAAATGGGTGTCAGGGGGGAATTTAACAATAAACCAAGCCACTATGCAGTATCTTGGAATTTTACAAGACAGAGGTGGTGAACGACACCTACTAGGGCTGGGCAATTAATCGAAAAGTAATCGAAATTCTGAACCTATAATCAATCTAAATTTTCCAGGTCAATTATTTCAATCACTTTCCCTTTAAAAACACCACAGCGTGTGGAGTCACTATTTGTAATAAGAAATACATTGAAAATCATTTTTGTTTCCAAAAGCGCAAGTTATTTATTACAAAGTGACTTTTTAATGTATGCTTTAATTTCAGTTGTTCAAAATTGATATTCAATAAATAATCATAGATAGTAGAAAGTGTGTTTCCTTCAATTATTTTAAAACCAAGTAATGCACCCTTCATTCGAAAATCTCTCACTTGTAATCTGTCAGCATATTTAATGTACAACACTTGTCAGTGAACTATGAAGGCAAAAATAAATAAAGAAATAAATTAAATAATCGTTCATTAATCATAATCAAGTTAAAATCTACAATTAATCAAGATTTTGATTTTAGGCCAAATCGCACAGCCCTAACACATACAACAATTCATGTTGTATCATATGCTAATATGAACTTTAAGAAAGTTAACTGTACTCAAAACAATTAATGACTTTTGCCCTAAATCCAAATGTTTCCCTATAGGCTGTGGATTATAATTCTTCACTTTATGCAGCCTAGTGACAGGGTCTAAGATGGATACAACAAACCGCATTTGTCACTGCTAAAATGTAGTAATCTTTAGTGGAAAGTCACTTAGCATGTATTTGAAGGTACTCAACAAATAAACCTGATCTATGTTACTAACAGTTGCACAAATTATAAAAATAAACAATTAACATAATGGAAACAATGTCTCGGATGTGCTGAATGTTACAAGGTACTACATTACAAGGTAAAATACAACCCATTGAAATGACTTATATGGAAATGCTGTGTGGAAATGCTCAGAGGAGTAAGGGGAAGTATATCCATTTTAAATTCATGTCACTATAAGATAAAATGTGAAATAGCACACAGAAAATGTTTTTCAGTTCTGGAAACTTCTTTAACATGGGCTTTCAACAACACCTTAATCTCACACTTTTTCATACGCTTTTTCATACACTATTAACACATAGGGCAGGCAAAGACATGCACGAGAGTTTTTCCTTGACCCACCCTGACCCAATCTGTATCAGGCCTCTGCCATGTAGTAGAATTTCCATACCATACACCATGGCCTGGTACAACATTTCTAATGGGTCTTCACACTTGCACATCCCATTTACAAGATCCATCATGCTACATGTTCTATAGGGAACCAAATGTGTTTTTTTCTATGGCACTGCTTCAACATTAAACTGAGGTAGAATTCAATGTACCAAAATAACCGTTTTCTCAGTCTTTCAATTATTATTAAAGAAGTAATATAACATAAGGCAATTTTACTTAGCAAGTTTAAGATTTAAAGGGGAATTCCACTGATTTTTAGCAATTGCTGCCCAATGTAATTAGATTTACAATTTATAGCCATAAATGTATAGATGTTTACTATGCAAAACCATGTTTACCAGATGTTTGCTGCAATGATAATTGCTAAATCTAAAAAATAGGTTTTATGTGGTGAATATTTTTCCACCCAATACACTGCATGTACCTGCATGTTATTAAGGCATCTCTGCCATGAATGGATAAGATAAATAAGACACATTTGGGGCCAAAATCTCCTCAAAACTTTTGTAACTACACTCTTGAGCAGTAAGGTTCCTATTACCACCACTGTGAACAGTTTCTCTAGAGTGAAGCATTTCCCATCAAAACCCTCAAAATGATAAATCAACCATTATATCTAAAATATGAATGCAGAAATTCCCCTTTAATTTATTTTTGTCTCCCTTACTATGCAAACAGGTATTAGTAGGAGTAAAAACTGTTTAATTATGCTTTTACAAAGTGTATAATGTGGTAGCACCCAATATAAATGATCCACCTCATCATGTAAACATTCTTTATCTTCATCTGAACCATTAACTACTACCTAATATTCAATCCAGTCACATCTTAGTTATGTAAACATTCTTGTGATGGAAAGCATAGGCACACAAAAAATACATAACACACATTACATAAAACTTGCTGATAATAATAAGAACTCAGTACAGAAAGCACACCAATAATTATTCCAGAGGACCAAAATCAGTAACTTTTTAGAATTTGGTAAACCTCTTTCATACCACCAGGGGGAGCTACAGAAAACTTAACCCCATAGGGGTTACACATGACAATGTATCAACATGCACCAACATTGAATATTAACGGTCTACGAAAATCTCAGTTTTATAAACCAACATGCTTTTAATGGGGGGTTTTTTTCGGTGAAGAGTAAGAACCTTCAATAAGCTTCAAGATCTTCAAGTTATATATTTATGGTTTCAGTTCTGTACATCAGGATCATTATCACAATGGCACACAATGACTGCTTAAAAGAATAAACAAACATACAAACAAAAACCCATCATATTTATTTTCAAACATACTCAGTCTTGGTGACTGTCATTTGTAGTTTAGCACTGAAGCTAATATAAGGCTGTATAGCTTTTAACTAATCTAACTATAGCTTTTAAGCAATTAGCCTCCTGCAGTATCCATGCCCAAATCATCATACACTTGCCTCAAGCAATATTTAGGAAAATTCTTTGAGATAATGGCTCAAGGCAGTTTAAGGCAAAGATTTAGGCATCCCATTTTCCCAATGCTAAATGAAGTAATGGGCTAGCTCTATTTTCCCCCTTTCCAACTAATCCAGAGGTAGCGAAGACATACTTGGTGTTTAAAATTTTGCATAATTTCCCCAGGATCTCTAAGGCTAAAGTGGCTAACAACTGACAAAAGCTAACAACCTAGCAGATGCCATCATGCAACCTGAACCCAAATGATCATACTCTGACTGATGGTGTATAAACCTTCATTACTTGTTAGTTACATTTGCTTAATTTTTTGTCCAAGCACCATTGTGTTAAAAAGTGCCCTGTAGCAATGCTGACACATTAATAGCTGTTCTTTAATGTCTTCGTTCCTACCTTTAAGACAACCTTTTTTGCACGTACAGCAAATAGAATAATATTTGAATGTAAACAAGTGTCCATTGTAAAGCATCCCGTTGTAAGGCAGAGGAAACAGTATAGGCAACAAGTTGACAGATATATTACACAAAAATACATACAGTCTATATCCAGTCAGCTGGAGAGAATATAAAAAATCTGACCCAATCCGTCTTTGAGGCCCGAGAGCAAAATCCTGATTGGTCCAGCTAAGGCGGAGTCTGAGCAACACATTTTGATTGGTCAATTTGGGAAGCAATTTGTCAGTGGTCTATTCAAAGAAGTATCTGGGCCACATAAGGTGAGTGTGTGCTGGCTACTGCCGTGAGCAATGGTAGATCACTGGACTCAATCCTACAAAACACACACACACACACACACACACACACTTAAACAACTTGCAACACGTGTGAAACATGCTATGTAAATATGTGATTGGTATAAGACAATGTAGATTATGTTTTATTTGTAATGATTGCAACAGAGACTACAATTCATACGTTTCAGATGTGGTTATACATTAACCCAGTGCAACAAATGGTAAATCTTCATCATATGGCTAAACCGCTCCTTAAATGGAAGTTCCCCCAGTTTGTGTTGATGCTGGAGGTGCGAGACATCATGCCATGTCTGGGGTTCCTATACCACGTAGGACCAAAAACTGTAATAATACTGCTACTGAGGTTTTAAAAATGTCGTCAGATAAAATGCCAACATTTCTTTAGGTCTTAGAAAACAATGAACCTGGAATCAGTTTTAGGATAGTGTCTGACCTGAACACAAGCAAGGCAGTTGGACCCTGGAGAGCAGCCTAGGAAAGTCCATACTGATTTAAGACTGTTTAACTTGAAATCAGAT
>JBBKCR010058140.1:0-10554 GCA_037577295.1 Ladigesia roloffi | reverse complement strand
CTTAGGACTTTCAGAGACGTGGCTGACCCATTATTCCCCAGAAGCTGTAGTGAATATGCCTGGTTATAATGTGTTCCGGGATAAAGGAGTTGTGTTGAACCAGTTATCGTGTAATCACGTTTGTCAGGACCATGTCAGCATCGCAGATAACTTGCACGTTAATCGAATGCACATGTTTTCTATTTGCATAAATGAATTCGTTTTCATATGGAGCCCTTATTGCCTGTATATGTACCGGGATTGTGGTTCGTCTCTCTAACATTCGACCCAGTTCAGCACAAAGCTCCAAAAGCGCACATCTAGGTATCTAGGCACACAGGGAATTATTATAAATGTACTAATATATTGACCTTCGTACTGTAATTTTTGCTCCTTTGCACATTTCCTTCATTTGCAAATGCACAATATTATCCATATCTGCACTTCAAACTTTGTATATAATTTTTATGTTCTAATTTTGTTTTGTTTAAAACCCAAATTGCTTAACCTTACCTCTGCATTTGAGTGTGGAAAGCAAAGAAAGAAATTAATTGCACACAGAAATATAATCTGTACTGTACACATGACAGAAAACGTTTTGATTCTTTGAATCTCTTCACTCGTGGGCACATTTTTTCTTCCAAAATGTGCATACGCATGGGTCAGAGTTTGCGCACATATACGCACATTCTGCCGTCAAGTTTTTTTCTATAGATCGCAACTTGTGCATAAAAATAGGCGTACGCATATTTTAGGTCCGTTTTGTGCGTACGCAACGGTTATAAATGAGCGTATTGCTGGCGTATTGCAGGGTTTCACATTGCCATTTGGTGGTCGAGCTGCGGCACTGCAGCAAGCGTGTTCTCCATGCCCGTCCTATTGGTCCTATTCACCCACCTGCTGCTGTGTCCTATCTCTGCCACTAGAGGCGGTACATCTTCTTAAAAAATACTCCGTCTCCCACGTGTTCTCAGATCAGAGGTAAATCTGGTGGAGCAGCAGCACAGCTGCCGACAAATCTTGAATAACCTTCAAATAATAGATTAAAACACACCCAAACCACTACCATGAGGCCTGGTGAGTATCCTGTTTCATTCGGTCGCCTTTATATTCACACAGATTTACAGATGGAATGTTAAGTTGTTTTAAAATCGAGGGTTAGCCTCAAAGCTAATGCAAAAACACGTGGGAAGTTTTTGAGGAGGCTCAGTTTTGTCTTTTGCCGACTGTTTGTGGCTTGTAACAGGAATTAAATCATTAAAACGCGTAAAATATGTTTATACCACCAGTAAGGGCCCCTGTCCAACATTTCGCGTCTATTTCAAATGCAACTTGCTGCACTTCCAATAAGGGGCGATTTAAGGTGGAACGGAGAATTAATGCGAACATTTGCGATATTTTCACAAAAGTAGATGTTTTCCTTTGAGTAAATGAACTGTGTGTGTGTGATGAGAGAGAGAGACATGGAGGGAGAGAGACTCCACGCTGCAGGCCACACGTGCTTCCCTGCAGGCCTAATAGTTGTTTGAAAAGCTTTCAGAGACCATAATTGTTGATAATAGCTTTAACATTGTCAAAAGTCCGAGTCTTTTGTTTTTAAGATTCAGTAACTTAGAATAAGTGTATAGGAATAATGTAAACGTCGCTTTTTAATCTCAAAATTAAGGTTAAATTGGGTGACATAGTGAATTTGCTTTGAGCTACTCCTTTAGTATTTAATTTGTCTCTGAATCATAGCCTTGTGTCTTTACAATGGGAGCTCTATTCAGTGGGGAAAATGTTCTTAACCTTATTTTGGAGGAAAATAAGTGAGATAATGTAGGGTTTTCCTGTTGTATAATTTCTATAATTTCATGTTTAATAAATGATGTCTTGTCATGCTTAACATTAGTTCGTTTTAGACATTTGTTAACATTTGATTTGAGTGTTTTTTCATAATTCTTGGTAATAACCTCTGGTTTGCCAGATTATTATTTTCAATTGAAGATTCAGACCTGTTTTACCTGTATTATACAGACACATTTAAGTCTACACAAATGAACAGACTTTTTCGAATTCTTTATATGGGCTGCCTGAGCTGAGATGGTGTTAAACATTAAAAAAAAACAATTAAAATCTTAAGCTTTGTCTACAATTTGTAAAAAGTGTTGGGTCATCAAAATGATTTGCAATTTAATTATGTACCGTCTGAGAATTAGTTTTACTGTTGCACTCTGGTATTAGAAAACAGGTATTGAGTTAATACCAGATATTTGATGGCGTGATTGCTCATTGCAGGATTTTCCCCACGGGGCGGCGGAGGTCGTGGAGGGTTTGGAGGACGTGGTCGTGGAGGAGATCGAGGTGGAAGAGGAGGCTTCAGAGGAGGAAGAGGAGGAGGTGAGGAAGAAATTTAAATTAATAAATGTTGCACTAGTACAGTTTGTACTAGAGGCTTAAGGACCTCCGTATATGTGTGAAGTGTGAATGTTTAGTGTTTACATTCCAAGAGTACCTGTGAAATACTGTGAACATGAAAAAGCCTAAATATGTCAATTTTTGCACTGTTAACCATAAATATGCCCCCAATCGTGTTCCTAAAACACTTGAATATCACTGTAAACTGTAATAAAAAAGTAAAACCTGTGTAAACTGTACAGTTTACACTAAACTGCTGTCTCCCATAGGACTAGAATATAAATAGATGTTTCCTCTATATTGACTGTACAGTAATTATGCAAGTGGGTTTTATTTGGTTTTCGATGTTTTCTTTGGTATGAGCAGGGTAATTACAATAACGTAATTCAAAGTAATACAAATACAAGGCTTAAGAAGAACAAAACTATATACACTGAGCAAAACACTCGAGACAGTCCATACAGGAAACTTATATGATGCTGGAACGCTGGATACAGAACACTGCAGCAGTCAATATATGGTTGCTTTGTGTTCTCTTGGGAGTAGCAGAACTTATTAGATGGAATTTATCTGAATCTACATTATTATTATTTTTTTTTTTTACAGAATTGGTTAGTTTTCTTTTTCTTGAAGCACTGTAATGATTGTAAAATTATACATTGCCCTAAAAAGCAGGTCATATTAGCCTTTGCAGGGTGTTACTGCAAGCAATTAGCTTATTTTCTAAGAAAAACTGTGTGTATATATTTGGGGTGGAGCCAAATGAAAAGGTATTCGAAAAGGCACAAATAGCATGTTTTTTAAGAATACCGTATTCAGACAAATTCTTCCCCCCATATATATTTATAGCATGTGTATGAAAGACACTATCTGATTAGATTTTGTTGTAATTGTGCAGGTCTAAATTAAAATAATTTCATCGTACAGCAGTTTCACTAATGCTGATCTGCAGGGACAGCAGCAACACGATCAACATTCTCATTCAGTGTGGGTTTTTTGTTTGTTTGTTTGTTTTTTCAGGTGGAGGTTTTAGGTCTCCAGGTGGTGAGGGGGGCTTCAGGGGCCGGGGGGGAGGCAGAGGAGGCCCCCGAGGACGAGGGGGACCCCGAGGTGGAGGCAGAGGTGGATTTAGAGGAGGAAAGACGGTGACAGTGGAACCACATAGACACGAAGGTGAGGGGAAAGTAGTCATTAATACACTCAGGCATTGAAAATGCCACTTTATGAATGAATGATAATGATGCTAGAATTTTCTGATTTTTGACTGCAGGAGTTTTCATCTGCAGAGGGAAGGAGGACGCGCTGGTGACAAAGAACATGGTTGTGGGAGAGTCTGTGTATGGAGAGAAGAGAATAAGTGTGGAGGTGACCTGAATGTTTACATTTTTTTTCACTATTTCATTCAGACAGTTTTTGTATATCTAGTCAGACAATTAGGAACCCAGTGTCGGTCCTATCCAGTTCTGTGGCTCCAGTGTTGCAAGTGCTGCGAGAGCTTATGCTCTGTTAAAAATAACATGAAATGCAAAGGGAAGTTGCTCTTTCACACATTCCGGGGCCGGATCTTGGGAATTATCCCATATTTTCAAGGTTGAAAATGGACTGGTATGTTTTAAAATAGATCGGAGCGTCACTCTTTATAAGCAACGGCCTGCAGCATTTAGCCTGCTTTAAAACTACTCTTGGCTATTTGTAATCATGACTGTATAAATGGTCTGTAAAGTCATATTTTACATGATAGATTTTGCCTTCCTTGTGTCAATTTGCTTTCGGTTTTGGACGTGCATGGATGTGTCCGTCATTGACAAAACTGTAAAAATAAGTGGAGATGGGCTTAGCTAAATGAAACGGGTGATAATGGCAAGCCATGTAGTTCACAGCATTAATTATTTGCATGTCTGAGCTGGTATGGGTCCGCAATATGGAGCATTTGGTTTTTGTTTTTTTATATAATATTCAGATCGTTTTTTCCCCCTTTATTCCATGCTTTTGTCTTCAGGAAGGTGAATCAAAGATTGAGTACAGAGCATGGAACCCGTTCCGCTCGAAGCTGGCTGCAGCTATTTTGGGCGGAGTTGACCAGATCCACATTAAGCCTGGAGTTAAAGTCCTGTATCTCGGAGCTGCATCCGGAACAACCGTGTCTCATGTGTCCGACATCGTCGGGCCGGTGGGTGATCTCCACTTGTTACTACCAAACTTAATGCTTTAAGTGGCACATTATGAAAAAAATCTGTATTATGATTTTACCTATACATATTCTGAGTTAGATTCCTTTTTAGATATTAAAAGTACAAATGACTTTTCTGGAATTAAAAGGATTGTCTAAGTATTGTTTCCAAAGGTACATTTATTCCCCTGTCCATACAGTCCATGCATGGTAAACAAGCTACAAATTTGTTTTTGGTGATGTCTCAATCATCATTTGAATTTAAATCTCCTCCTGGCTGCTGCAGTTTGCCAGTTCGTGCACCGATTCACCAAAACCATTGGGATGGTAGTGGGTAAAACCTTGGGTATGGCCTTGTCTAAAACACTTGCCTGTGAACTATGACCACAACGTTGCCAGTTCAAGCCTCACTTTCTACCATTTTGTCTTTGAGCTAAACACTTAATCTGGGGGCACTGCCCGGTATCCAAATATTATATGTTCTGAGTGTGTCAGCCAAATGCCACTTTCCAATTAGACTTTTGAATCTGATTCATTAGAACCCCCAGTAATTCTCCTGTAGCTGTGATTTGTCACCCTGTTAGAAACGCATTCATTTATATTAATCTATTTTGTGTTTAATCTGTGTAGGAAGGTTTGGTGTATGCCGTGGAGTTTTCCCACCGTTCTGGAAGGGATTTACTGAACGTAGCGAAGAAGAGAACCAACATCATTCCAATTATTGAGGACGCCAGGCATCCACACAAGTACCGCATGCTGATTGGTACGTATACAGTAGGGTTTCAACATATTAATTGTTTAAATGATGGTAGAAAGAGCCAAATGATCCAAAGTATTGTTGCACTTAATTTATAGTGACTTTTTTTAGTTAAGGGTAAGGGTTAAAGTGTAATTATTTTCCCAAATTGTTTCAGTTTAACTAAAAACTTAAACAAAAAAGTACTGATGAGAATACCATTAAAGTACAGAAAATTTCGCTATCATCCTATTCAAAGTTTTGAGTAAAAAGCGTTTGAAACGAGTTTTAATTAAAACAAAATATCTGTTTTAACACAAGCAATAATTGTTGGTGTTAAGAAAATGTTACTGTTTTATTGTTGGTGTTATGAAAACACATTACTGTTACACATATGTTACACATATTAATTGTTTTAGCATCTAATATAATAATCACATGATGCTGTCTGCAATGTGAAGGTTAACCCTTTAAGCGTGGGGTTTTATTTCTTAAAAAATACCCTTCAAACATTCCAACCCTTGTGGCTTAAAAGGGTTAAAGATAGAGACCTATTGTAAATTAGAAAAATGTTGGGCATGACCTGAAGTTTATGTAGGGAATAAATATCTAATTTGCATTTTATGATGTCATGAAGTGGCAGGCATCTTACATTTCATTATATTTAGGAAACAGCTGATATTGAACTGATGTTTGGAAGTTGTTTTTCTTTTAATCTTTGTCTTTTTATCCTCATTGATTATGATCAGGAAAGAGGAAAACCTCAATAAAACAGAAGAAAGTAGTAAAATGTTGCTATATTATCAAATCAAGACCTCATCATGACTGAAACAGGCTGTATTTACAAATTTCCTGTAATGTAGCAATTGTATTCACTACCACTAGTTGGCAGGCATGTAGTATTTTGATTCAAAAGGAAAATTTGGGGCCGTGAGTGAATTTCTTTTTTCAGTGTGTAAGCATGTGGGATTTCATACTCCAAGCGGAGGGCGCTAAAAATCCCTTCTCACACGCCGATCGTGGCTGCTTGAAGCACCGAGACGCTCGGCTCGCTCACGCCAGGCGGGGCTGCTTGTGGAGCGGCAACACAGCTCACGCACGCCCGCTGATTGGAGCATGGCTTTATTGCGCGTCTCCCAGTACAAAAGGCAAATCTTCCCCTTCAGATTCAGAATCAGCGAATATCATTCGCAGGACATCAACGGACAACCTTTTATTAGCCATTTGGCATTTCCTTTTTTGTCCCAAGTTACCTAAAATCCCACATGCTTACACGCACTGAGAACAGAAGGGCACTGTGTGTCTGCTCCCGCGTCAACGACACAAGGCTCGTTTCAACCGCTTTTTACTCAAAACTTTGAATAGGATGATGGCAAACTTTTCATCTTGAATCAAAGTACTACATGTCTGCTAACTAGTGCTAGTGAATACATATGCTACATTACATGAGATTTGTAAATACAGTCTGTTTTAGTCATGAATACATGACTAAAACAGGTCATGTATTCCAGGTTTTTTATTGTCAAAACAATCAGCAATGTAATTCTACAAGCAAAAGAATTGTACTGAAATCAGAGCATTGACACACAATGCTTGTGGTCCTCAGCTTATTTAGAACGACATAAACAAATGGTCTTATTCAAAATGAAATAATTGGTCCAAGATCTGGCACTTCAGCAAAGGTCAGCGTAAAAAAAATCTGACAAAAAAAAACAACAAATCTATTAATACATAAAATAGAACAGAGAAGTCTGTACCAACAGCTCAAACAATGCTTGTGGACTTCAGCACATTCTGAATAACTAAGAACAATATCTTGAGAACATCCCTCAAAGTTTCGAGACCCTAAGGATGGAATGGACTTTGTAATTCTGCTCACCTTTTCAGAGTTCGGTCGAAAATTAACATCAATTACTTGATGGTTAGTGGTGGTTGCTAACATCAGATGTTTTTCTTGTCTCCTTGTGAAAACATTCAATGTGGTTTCTCATGTTTGTTGTGTTTCCAAATATTTCCATTTAGTTTACCCAACTTGCATACAGTGCAACTCTTGTCCAGGTCCTTTTAACTTCATAAAAGCCAAAGTACTTTCAAAAGCCTGCTTTAAATGTTGAGCATGCTGATCATATATCTCACTTCTTCATCTTGTCTTTTTGCGTGCTGCACTTCTGTACATTAGTGTTCCCTTTTTTTTATTTCCCCAACCTTGTATTGAGTTAACATTGAAAAATTCTGAAACGATTTAAAAATCGATTTTGCTAATTTCCCACGCCTAGTAAACCTTTTGGAGATATTTTCCCACTGTTTAAGTGGTTACATTGTTTACTTTTTCACACTCTGTAACCTGTTGAATGTTGCATCATGGTCCATAGAGAAATGTCTCCTCATTATGTACGTGTTTGCAGCTGATGATAACAAAGCAACCTAGAACCATATGTCGTAGATCCTCAACACTGTCGTTTATTTCAGGGATGGTGGACGTTATTTTTGCCGACGTTGCCCAGCCTGACCAGACAAGAATTGTTGCTCTCAATGCGCATAACTTCCTCAGAAATGGAGGCCACTTCGTCATCTCAATCAAGGTACGTTAATTGGCAGGTACAACACTGCACGTGTTTTAGGCCACCTCAACAAATCACAAAAATGATTTTGTGCTTTGCTGGAGAATGACCGGTACAAATTTACCATCTAGTTTCAAGTTCACCCAGTCAGTCCATCCTCCAGTTAAGTGCCGATGGTGGAGGTTTGAACGTTTGGATCTATTTAAAGCAAGCTATAAAGAAATTAGGGTTTTTTCAACAGATGTAGATGTCCTGTTTAGTGGCAGAAACTCGGTGCCTAGTGAACTAGTATTTTTGAAGCGGAGGCTATACTGGAGTGTTTGTTGTGTGAGTAAATGTTTCTATCCCACTAGGCGAACTGCATTGACTCGACGGCGGCACCAGAGGCTGTGTTTGCAGCTGAGGTGAAGAAGATGAGCACAGAGAACATGAAGCCACAGGAGCAGCTGACCCTGGAGCCATATGAGAGAGACCATGCTGTGGTGGTGGGAATGTACAGGTCAGTAGCCTTCATTACATCAGTCATAGAAACATTTCAGTGCTTCTGGAAATGTTTCAGTGGATGTCAGAATTAATACAAATATTAAATTCACTGTTTGCATGATGGTGGACTAAGCACAGCCAGTTTTTGTTTTTTGGAGGGTGGGTTGAGGGGGTCTGAAATGTAATTTGGGCAAAAGAAATTGTGAATAATCAGTATTAATCACCATATGCTTTTTAAAAAATATACCTTTAAATTGTTTTAAATAACTGTAAATGTTACTGTTCTAGACCGCCACCAAAACAGAAGAAATAAAGAGACTTAATTCTGGACTGTTTGGACCTCTCCATGACTGCTGATCCCACTTTGACCTCCACAGGATGCAGATTCATCATGAAAGCCATTGCTTTACTTTTCAAATGCATTTTGCAACACACACACTGTTTATCTTCTGGAGTTTGAGGAGATCCCTCTGCCCCCCAGATCCCAGCCCCCTGGCTGTGGTCCAGTTGGGTCTTCGGTTCAAACGAAAACCCTTAAAGGAAAAGTGAAAACCAACCACCAGTTAGCTTATTGTAGTTATGCAAGTTACATCGTGCTTATTGTTGGGAACCACATCGATCTTAATTTGTTCGTGTACGGCTGAATATTTTTTTCCTTTCATGTTTCATTGTGTAATATAGTGTATGGAGAGGGTGTGGAGGTTTTTTTTTTCTTGTTTAAATTACTTTTTAATCATATCTGCTTTGCGTTTGATTTCTAAAGCCAGCTTTTCTGAAGTTTAGGTTTCTATTCTAATGGGATTGTAGGAACCATTGGTTCCACATTGCTAAGTGTTTTTTATGAAATGAACTCATGTGTTTATCCCTGCCTTGTGTATTCATTTGATTCGTCATACGTTACAAACTCCTGCGGCATCATACTCACTACTTATCCGGTCACTCATTTTTTCTCCAGTCTGTTTTATCTTTAATGAGTTCCACAGAAACTCATTAAAGTTGGAACAGAAAATCAGAAGGTGGTGAAAAAAACGCTGCTTTGTATATGGAAACTATTTAGCTATTTGCTTCATAATCAGTAAATACAGTGTTTCTTTTAATGGAAATTCTGGTTCTTTTTAGTGATTTGGATCATGTCGCTGAGAAATAATATTTAACTCAACATGGTGCTGAAAAAGGCATCTCTATAAATTTAGCATTTTTTTAGGCCCCGTCATCAAGTGCCTCTAGTTAATTGCATTTGAGCATGTAGTGACTTACCTGTGTAAGTTTCACTGATGTAGGTACAATACAGACAGAATAAATAGGGGATGCCTTTTCTGGCACCACTTGGCTGAAAAAAGTGTCCCCTTTAACTTAGCACTTCTTTTATTGTTAAGTACTTTTATTGTTTGGTATTTGAGAGTTTCATGACTTATATGTGTAAGTTTCACTCTCATTGCTAAAATAAACACAAATATATTGGGGGATGCATTTTCAGGCAGTGCAGCTGTTGCTTTTTATACATTTTATCTGAAAGTGTCATAACCTGTACAAGTTTTATAATTGTAGCTGCAGTACAGCTGGAATAATGAAAGTAGGCCTCTATTTGACTGGGAGTTCTGTAACTCCCATCAAATGCTTTTAGTCATTTGTATTTGAGCTTGTCTTAACTAAGCTTTGCAAGATTCTCTGAAGGCAGCTACAATACTGCCAGATTAAACAGGGGATGCCTATTCTAGCACCATGGATGTTGATATGGCCCTGTAGCTCCCCTTATAAAGTGTTTTTTTATTATTTTTATGTGACAGGATAATGACAGTGCAGCCAAATAAAAGAAGCAACGTATTTCCTTGGACAATCATATCACATCGTTTTTTCATTACATCTGTCTGCATAAAGCATGTTTTAATACAATTTGGAGACCAGTGAGTGTCATCTGGGTCAATATCACCATAGAGTGCCTTTGACAGATGAAATTTTCTTAAAGACCTTGTTCAAGTTTTTCGTTTGACCACATGTTTATTCTTTTAAGAAGACTTCAACAATTGCTGGTTGGTCCAGCTCCTGGACCAGGAATATTTCTGACAGTGTTCTCATTTTAAATAATACACGTTTGGAAAATATTTCTGTCCCCTCTCTTATATTTTTTTTAATTGAAAAGAACTTCAAAACCTTTGGAAATAACAAAAAACTATGTTCTGCTATCAGAGCTCTGCCCGAGTTAAATACCATTTAAAGTAAAAAATAAG
>JBBKCR010058132.1:0-10554 GCA_037577295.1 Ladigesia roloffi | reverse complement strand
TCCCCCTCCTCCCCCCCCCCCCCTCCCCCCCCCCCCCCCCCCCCCCCCCCTCCCCCCCCCCCCCCCCCCCCCCCCTCCCCCAACCACCGGAACGGAACGTCTCCTGAACTGATCCTGGCTATGATCCCTGGTGTAAACGTGTGGCGATCACTACAAGCTGCCCCTCAGGGGTTAAATAGCCTAATGGATCTGGAAACCGGTTCCACCACACTCTGGACAACCGCACACGCTCAGAGCGCCCGGCTTCACAGGAACCACTGCGGTCAGCGGCCTCAACACCAGCAACACGATCAACACTCCCAACAACAACTCCTCACTAGATTAGTACAGACTTTACATAAACTGATCTAAACTCCATAGGTAATAAACATGATTCAAATGCTTTATAATGTTTTAAATCAATAAAATGCTACATAAATTAGATCAATGAAGAACAGGATCAAATTAAATGTGTGACGCCACCCAATGGGGAGTTGTGCTATATTTTGGACCGTTCTGCAGGATACTCATGTGGCACCTGGCGTCTGCCGGATACTCATGTGGTACCTTGAAGCGCGCAGACTACTCATGTGGCACACTGGTGCCCGCAGGCACCGTGTTGGTGAACCCTGCTATATTTACTACAGTTTTACATAAGATCACAGGCTGGGATACAAAAGGAACAGAGGGAAGGAAATAAGAAAAGACTTTGCCTATCACTTACTTAAACTACCACTGGAAAGTGTGTGTGTGTTTGTGTGTCTGTGTGTCTGTGTGTGTGTATATGTCTGTATATGTGTGTGTGTGTGTGTGTGTGTGTGTGTGTGTGTGTCATTATATGTATGTGTGTGTGCGTATGTGTCTGTGTCTGTATATGTGTGTGTGTCTGTGTATGTGTGTGTGTGTGTGTGTGTGTGTGTATGTGTTTATGTGGGTATTTGTGTGTGTATGTGTCTGTATATATGTGTGTGAGAGTGTGTGTGTGTGTGTGTGTGTGTGTGTGTGTGTGTGTGTGTGCGCGTGCATTTGTTTGTGTGTGTGTATATGTGTCTGTATGTGTGTGAGTGTGTGTGAGGTGAAAGTATCAGACTGTGTTGTGGTCAGTGCAGATTTCAGATATAAAATAATAGAACTCTTCACCTCCACCATGCACATGGTCACATATTTCCACGCCGAGTTCCGTACCTTATAATAAGAGCCTGGTAAACCCAGCTGTAACCGGGTGATGTGTGAATGAGTACAGTTTTGGTGCTGACCTGCTACTGAGTCAGATTACCTGGATTAGGAAACACAGCTGGAATAAATATAGTCCCTCCCCCAGGGAAGGCGGGACTTACCTCCACCAACTTGTTGGCGTGTTCGCGGAAGACCTGGGCGTACTCCTTCACCTCCTTCTCGTTTCCGCTCTTGGCCGCCTCGATCAGCACCAGCAGGGGCACATTGGTCTCCAGGAAGGAGTCGGAGATGTGGTCCATCACCGCCTTCCTCAGCTGTAGGGGAGAACCGGAGAACAACATGAGAACAAGAACTCCTGACCTCCTGAGAACCATACCATTCACTTACGTCCTTTATAATGGACAATTATATTCACCTGTATCCTGCTTAAGTATTTAGATTTACCATATCAGGCCCTATAGTGTTTTTAGAGGACGTCCTGGGTTCTATAGTGATGTGGCCTGTGACAGGAATAAGGACTGTATTGGCAAGACACACATGAGGAGCAGTTCTACTTTCACACGGAAATCACCCTGTTGTCCTCTACAGTGGACATGCTGGGAAATGAACAATATTTTAATTTTAGGGTAACTGTAGGCCTGAGCCCGGCTAAATGGGTACAGGGGACCATCTGGGGACGATCTGGAGATGATCTGGGGCTGATGTGGGGACGATCTGAGCTAGCACTAAATAACAGCTGCCTGGCATTTTCCCTTAGTCGTCCCTCCAGTGACCGGACACACAAGACACTTCCTGGACGACACGAGAATCTGACAGAGACCAAAAATGTTGCTCTTACACTGCTATTAGCGAGGAGAAGGTGATGCAACGACCTAACGGCGGGCCTGTCTGGCTCCAGGGGCGAGAGCAGCCTGCACAGTCAGCATCAGTCCTAATCACGGCCAGGAGAAACATTATTCTGGAAGATTCTCGCAGGGGAGGTCAGGCGACAGGCGATAGACAAGGGCGAGCGCTCCGAACCAACAATAATTATCAACCAGTCAAGCGCACGCATGCTCTACCCCAACCAATTAAAGACGGCGAGGATCTCGGCAGGGCCGTGGAGGCAGTGATGATGAATTATGGCTCACCAGGCAGCTAAATCCATCACCAGCTTTCAGACTGTAGAGTAGACGTGCCGTCTTTATAGTTCCCTTTGGTGCAAAAATATCACCAACCTGTCTGATATTCTTCACACTGAGGAGATCAAATGAAAGAACAAATGTTTTACTGACAGGCTGCAGAAAGCCTAAAGACACGAGAAGCCTAGATAAAAGAGCCACTGAGCATTCAGCACCACCAGTATACTGATCACTGCCCCATCATATGGAACAATCTGCTCCTGGTTCTTCACTGGTTCAAGATTCTTTATTCTGCTTGAATGATTCATACGTAGGTCACTGTGGGTCTTAACCAACAGAAACATTCCTCTGAAACTGGTCCGGTTCAGGGACTGGACTGGAAATGAGAGTCTCTGGAAGTCCTTCAGGAAGCCTGGAGAACTCTTCCTCAACAACACACTAACATACAAGAGAGTCTGGATCTCTGGAAGAGAGATATGAAGAATCCCAAGCCGGTAGTTTGTGATTGGTGGCTTTTGACCTTTCTCTGATCTCTGTGCTGGAAATCTAATTTTCATTGAAAACTAAAAAAAAATGGGTCATGGTTTCAGAAGATAGCTAGGAGAGACAGAAGTGTGTCCTGAAGCGGGACCAGTTAAGAGCAGTTCCCATGAACGGGCCTCCAGAGTCTGTGGTTTAGGAGCTCGGGTCGATGTGCGGAGCTCATTGGTGGGTCCGCGGTCACCTGAGCATGAAATTCGGAAAACAGTGCGCCCCACAGGTAATGATCCGTCTCCCTGCGTGTCGATAACTCAATTGAAACGTTCTAATGAAGAACATCACTGCGTCTAATGACCTCGGCTGAAGGATGTGGAGCGCAGTCGGCGTGGCCAGGGATGGATTTTACAGACAGAAAACCCCAAAACACCACCACATTTGCCTCTGGAATGAAAACACATTGAACATGGAACTGCAAGACTTGTTTTGTTCTTCTGTTCTCAGGAGAATTAGAACTTTACAGGAACCTGCTCTGGGTATGATAGACTTGTTTATGAAGGCACTTTCAGCCCAAACCAGCAGGGGACGGCCTGAGCACCGTTAAATGGGCACAAGGGACGATCTGGGGCTGATGTGGGGCTGATGTGGGGCTGATGTGGGGACGATCTGAGCTAGCACTAAATAACAGCAGCCTGGCATTTTCCCTCGAGTGTCCGGCCACACAAGACACATCCTGGATGACAGGAAAGTCTGACAGAGACCTGGCGTATGATGCCGCATGATCCAGAACCCAGGCACCCATCCCCCTCCCTTCCTCCCCAGAGACCCTTCCTTTCACACTTCTCATGGAGATATAGTGCAATCATCCTTCATCATCTCGCTCTATTTAATTAAGCCCAGTCCAGTCATTATCTCCTCATAACGCACCGACCCGCGCCCGGGGTGAGCTCTACACTCGTTTCGGGGAAGGCAGTGCGCGTCCTTTTATTGAAAAATCAAATTTTAAAGACATTGCAGCGCGAGAAACAGATCATCTTTGTCACCTGTGGCGACCTCATCGAGCAGTGCCCCCCAGGTAACAGTCATTAGAGGCGATTTGCGTTGTGTTTCGATGTAATTACATAATTCAGCATCACGTCATCGCTCAATCATGATCCCCCGTCGTTCCACTTCGTTTCGTTATGATGAAAACATGGTTAACGTTTCAGGACGCTTTTCTTATTACCAGAGATAACCAGTTTTTAAAATTACTCCAAAACACTCACACACACTTTTACAGAAAGGCAGACATGCACTCACACTCTTAAGAAAGTGCCTCCATCAAACACAAAACAAATCAAAGCCTACTCGATCTTCAAAGCGTGCCACTTTCTTTCTGTTTCTTTCTTTCTGTTTAAAATCATGTCGCAATAAAACACAAGTGTCTCGTGCCACTTCGCGTCTTTGTGTCTGTCGACTCTGTTTACGCTCCAGTTGAGTAATCTCCCGGTTAAAGCAGAAAAAAGGAAAAGGCCCTGTAAGTGACTCTAAACAGGCCGTGAAGGTACCTGTGCCTTTAATTAAAAGAGGGGGTGTAATTAACAAAGTCTGGGCTATAAACGCCTCCGCCTGATAGGGAAGACAGTGCTCAGACCGTCCGCGGTGGCGCTAAGGGTCTGTCTGGCAAGATTAATGGGAAACTGCGAGTCTGAGGATCAGTCTGTGCCAAATCCGAGCCGGACATCAGACGGATCCTCACAAAAGTCCCTCAAGACGTCTCAACACGTCTGGACTTCTCACCCCGGACTGAGACTTGCTGGTTTGTTTTCGACTTATTCTGTTTAATTTATTCATAAACAAGCCCAGCGTCCAATTATAATAGGCTGGTGAAACCGTTTCATATGAGTTTACTGAATTCCCCGCTTCCTACCACAACGTTTGCGGTTCCGAGAGAAAGCACGGGGCCGCCGGGTCGTTTCTTATTAAACCGTCAAGAGCAATCAGGGGACACACCAACAGGCCTCGCAAATCAACATGATGTAACGCAGCTCATTCTCCGGTGTGGGGAATGGCATGCGGAATGAAGGAGGAATGGGGGTGGTGAGGCTGAGAGTGGCAGGGTGGGGCTGGAGGATCCAGGGCTTGATCTCGCTGTGCTGTGTGTGAATGGTTTGGACGGAGTAACGCCTCTGAGTTTAATGATCTCCTGAGACGACGTGAAGGATTGGGGTAAAAGGAAGCTCCTAACGAGCGACCAGGGCGAGACACTGGAGGGAAAAACTCCTTAAAACAGCCTGAGGAAAAAACATGAGGAGTAGAACTGCAAAGCAAATCGTCTCCAAGAACACGAGCAAGAAACTGAAACCACAAAAGGCAGAAGGCAAAACCACAAAAGCACATCGATTTCAGAAATTCAACCCGACAGGTTCCGTTTTTATGAGGCTGACTGGTGAGGTATGAGCTTCCATTCCTCAATCAGCTTCACAGATTCGGTGCCAAAAACCTACAAAAGGCACCTGGCTGGCTTGGCCGCATGTGTGAGGTAAAATAATTAAAAAATTAGAGTGTTAGTCAGAAAAGTGCCAGAATCTTAGTGAGTGGATACGTCTCATTTACAGCACTGAGCTCCTTCGCTCCTCAGGACTTTCTTAGCTTCTTGTATTTTTTTTCTTGTATTCTTGTATTTTTAAAATGGGAGCCGATGGTTACAGATGATGGGCCAGGGATCAGTATACTTGTGGTGCTGAATGCTGAGTGGTTACTTGTGTCTTTAGACTTTTTTTAGCCATAAAACATTTGTTCTTCCATTAAATCTCCTCACTGTGACACAGATCAGAAAGTCTGACAGAAAATAGGAGGTTTACACCAACAAGGAGTTTCAACATAAAGAAAACCGTGGCGGCACAACACTGTGAATGTTTCTGTATGAACGCAGATGGACTGACTTGCAGAAATGTTACCTGACTCTGGAAAGACTTCATTGAGAAGTTGAGGCATGTGTTTCTGGAGGTAGTGCCTGTGTCTGCAGGCGTCCGGGTTTATCTGGAGGAGCTGGACGGCTCTGTGAGGGTGTTTGCAGTGCTGTAATGGGACTGGGCTCGGCGTGGGGAGGGACTTTTATCAGGCCGGCTCGTTATCTGGCTCTGTTATGACAGATGCAGGTCCCAACGTCCCCCTGCTTCCTCCACTCTGTAATCACGGAGGAGCAGCCTCGGGTTTTATCGGAGAGGAGAATCGGGCAAAATACTACCACTGCATTAATGTACTGCCCACTGAGTGCGCTATCACCAGCCAGCCAATGCAGGGCTATTATGAAGGAGGGGAGAGGTCTGTCCATCTCTCTCTCTCTCTCTCTCTATCTCTCTCTCACTCACTCATTCTCCCTCTATGTCTCTCGACCTCATTCCACACAAAACTAAGCTGGTCCTGCAGCTGCTTTTAGCAGGATGGATGAAGATTCCAGCACAGCACTCAGAGTAAGTGCATGACAGTGGCGTGATAAAACCAACCCTTCCTGACACATCTCGGGCAATTTAAAGCCCCGAGTAAAGAACTGGCTGCACATCCGAGTAATAAAAATAAAAACAGCTCATTTTGGCTAATTAGTGTGCTTGCTCAAGCACACTATTGTTCTTTTTAAGTTTTCTTCTTCTTCTTATTATTATTCCATTCACCCGTTTTTTGCCCCCCTACTCCTCCCAGAGCTTTCGAGATAGAGACACCATTCCAACTCTGACACGTCGGGCCCGATCTGAAGATAATGGCTTAGTCACAGTTTTTTGATGCGTTTTGTCATTTGTGCGTTCTTCATGTTTTTATCCAATGAAACTGATTAGTAAAAAATCCTCAACTTTCAGAAAGTAGGCAGAAAGTAGCATGCTTCGTCCGAAACCCACCAAACTTAACGTGATCCCTCAAGCCAACGTCCCTGACACACAAACACAGCCGTGATGACCTGCCCTCGTCTTTTCCTTTTGTTTGAACCCTTATGTAACTTCATATGAGAGCTCAGGCCAATCGCACTCGCACTCACCTTCGCACTTGCACTCGCCCACCCTCAAACGCTCACACACCTGTATAAACTGAACAATATAGCCAGAAATGTGGTTGAGTAGTTTCTGGGTGGTTGCTAAGGCATGAAAAGCAGTTGCTATGAAGAGTCAGTCGACTATTGCATTTCTGAGCAAAGCACACTTTACATGTTCTCTGCGGAAATGCTGTCTAGTTATAGACTTTGCCACACAAAACCACAGAGGCGCACATGGACGCAGCTCCCTCGACAAGAAGGATCCTAGTCTCTATTTTCTGCATTTTTCCATGACTCCTTCTACAGAAGGACCATAGGGAGCGTGCACTTCTTTCATTTAAACTCCTCAGTGTGACAAAGATCAGACAGCCTCACAGAAAATAGTACTTCTGCACCGAGAAGGTAATTAAAAACCAATTATAAAGAAAATAGTGACGGCACAGCACTGTAAATTGTTCTGAATGAATGCAGATGGACAGATGGAAATCCAGGAGTGTCCAGAGACTACTACCGAGCCTTCATTGAGAAACTGAGGTAGGATTCGAAACAATGAACATCTGATCCTCTTGGTCCGGAGGCAGGTATCGTAATCCACCACCCCCACCACCCCCACCCAGAGATACTGTGGTCCTTTAGGAACGTTGTGTCTTCGGGGGTGGTGGTAGCTCATTGGGTAGGATATCTGGCTCTGGAGGTCCCATGAGGTTCCTGGGTTCAAATCCTACCTCCAGCACCACCACTTGGTCCCTGAGCAAGACCCTTAACCCCAAGTTGCTCCAGGGAGACTGCCCCATGTAGTTAAGGAATGGAAGTCGCTTTGGATAAAGGTATCTAGTAAATGCCGTAAATGATAATGTAAATGAGTACATGGCCGAAATGGCATAAAACCTACTCGAGCTGAGATGAAGTTTGTGAGAGGAAACTCCTTCCTTTCTTGACGAGGGGAGGAACCAGCTTATACCGACATATGGGGAGGAAAGGGAACATGAGGCTGTCCCGGAGTCAGCCGTCAGTCATGCCAGTGCCAGCAAGAGGGGCTGACAGATGGGTTTATTAGGATCGGGGCGACAGGCCTTTGAACACATGGCGTCGCTTCAGTGAGTAAACTGATGTTTGTCTGAGGATTACTAATTGCGGGTGCTCTGAGCTAACGGTCTACCCTCCGTCATCCCTCGCTCCCTCTCTCCTCAATTACCGCCATTCATCCGGACCCAGAAACAGCTGCCGCGCCACCTTCACGGCAATCTCTCCATCCGATCGTGCAATCAGGCTCTTCTACACTTCGCCCCGGTTTCTCCTTCAGGGCCCTCTCCCCTCACTCCCTCAGTGTCTCTCGTCCCCTCGTCCTCTCTCTCTCTCTCTCTTCATCAGTCTCCCTCTCTTACCTTCCCAAGCTTTATCGCTGTATCTGCACTCTCTCCCTCTCTCTCTGCATTTATCAATTATCCTCCGCCTCTTTCTCCCTCTCTGTCAGTTTCACTGTCTCCTGTTTGCTCTGCACCTTTTGTCTATTTTTCCCTGTTTCCGTCTCCTCTGCTTCTCTCTCTCTCTGTCTCTCTCTCTCTCCTCACTGACTTTCCTTTTGTGTCTGTCAGTCTTTCTCACTTTCCATCAGTCTCTCAGTCTATTTCCATTGTCATCTCTCGCCCTCTCTCCGAATCTGTCTAATGTCTCTATGTCTCTGGCTCTTCTCCGGCTCTTTTTGTCTCTTCGGCTCTCTCTCTCTCCCACTTTCGCATCTGTCGCTCACTGCATTCTTCACTCTCCGTCATTCATCTCTTGCTCAGTTCTGAATCCATAATTTCTTCCTCTTTTCCTGCCCGTCTTCTTTCATATTCTTTGTATAAATCCAGCACTCTGAGCCAAACGTCTCTTTTACTTCTGCATCTCATTCTCTCTCAATTTTAAGTCTCTCTGTCTCTCTATCTCCAATTATTGCATCTCTCTCTCTCTGGAGTTCTCGACACTACTAGAGCTTATACTCACAGAGCTGAAGCAGGATGTATGTGTGTGTGTGTGTGTGTGTGTGTGTGTGTGTGTGTCAGTAGTTCGGGCCGTGATTGACTTCTACACTGCAGACTTAGCCTGGATTCACCCAGACACACACTCTAAACGACTGAGAGCCAAGACGATGCGTTTGTTTGGTGTGTGTTTTTTTACATAGTGTGTGTTCATTGTGTCAGTGACATCAGAAACATTTTTAATGTTAGGGGGACGTGTGTGGGCAAGTTTTGGTTGGGGGCAGGGCTGCTGCGTGCTTGTAAAGTCTAGTCCTTTTATGGGGTGGGGGTGTTTGGAAACCCCTGTTGAATCTTGAATCTTTGGTGAAAGAATCCACTCCACTTAATGGATAGAAGAACACACACCACTGGAAATCCACACCTCCGGGTTTTCCTCCAATTCACCACATGCAGATGAAGAGAATGCTGTAGTTGGGCCGCGGTGGTGCCATAGTGGGGCCACGGCGGTGCTGTACTGGGGCCGCAATGGTGCTGTAGTGAGGCCGCGGTGGTGCTGTAGAGGGGCCGTGGTAGTGCTGTAGAGGGGCCGCGGTGGTGCTGTAGCGGCTCTAAGGCCGCGGTGGTGCTGTAGTGAGCAGCGGTGGTGCTGTAGAGGCTCTGGGCTCTAGTGTTGCTGTATCGTTGCGGATGAGGGTTGTGAGGCCCCGGGATTTCAGACCTGGACTGCAAAGAGAAACTCGGAGCAGTCTCCCGACTCCGGAGACACTCTGATAGCAATACTAATGCGGACCGGTGCGGCCACTCAGATTCTGCACACGCAGCTACACCGCAAAAACCTGCTTATACATTTATGCAAAAGAGCAAAAGCAAGTTAGTGCTGAACCTGCCCTCCGCCGCTCTCCCTCTCAGTGAAACCACACTCGGCTGCAGCATTAAGGCACTTACAGTCTCGCTCCAGTCTGTTATTTAAGTCAACACACCCTCAGCGGGGCTCCTCCCACACACCGCCGGCACAGAACCTCCACAGGTCTCTGTTCCAGAGAACAACCTGCAGGCGTTTAGTTCCACTCGCAACTAATAAAGAACAGACTCGAGCCAATTTAAAACTTCAGAAAGAAACACACACTGCTCAACAACTACAGTATTCCCTCTGTGCAAAAGTAATATTCACCATCTGATATTTGTCAAATGAGAGAAATGTGAACAAAGGTTTTACTGACAGGCTGCAAAGAGTCTAAATGCACAAGGAGCCTAGATAAAGGAGTTCCAGCCACTCAGCATCACCAGTATACTGATCACCACCCCTTCATCCGGAACCATCTGCTCCTCGTTCTTCACTGGTTCAGGACTTCAGTTAGATGCTCTTTGAAGGATTCATACGTAGGTCAATGTGTGTCTTAAGAGATCGACCGATATATCGATTTACCGATATTTTTCCCGATATTTAATGCGATAGTTCACCCAAAAATGAAAAATTGATGTTTATTTGCTTACCCCCAGGGCATCCAAGTCGAAGGTGACTTTATTTTCTCAGCAGAACACAAATGCAGATTATTAGCTTTAGCCGTAGCAGTCTAGTAGTCATTTAATGGAAGTGGATGGACATCAAACCTTTCAAAGTAATAAAACCATGCACAGACACGTCCAGATTACACCCCGTGGCTTGTGACAACACATTGATGACTTAAAACATGAAACAATCGTTTTTTGTGAGAAACTGAACAGTATTTATATCATTAATTACCTCTGAAAGACGACCGTCTCGAGCCCCCTGTGTATGTGCTTTGGCGTAGGTTACGCAAACGCCATAAGTGATCTGTTGCGTGAATACGTC
>JBBKCR010058103.1:0-10555 GCA_037577295.1 Ladigesia roloffi | reverse complement strand
ACACACACACACACACACACACACACACACACACACACACACACACACACACACACACACACACACACACACAGCTAGAGCAGGCAGTTTGTCATTCAGCATCAGGTCGAAGGGAGGTCAAGTATGACATATGAGTGTTTCGGCAGGACATATTACGTTTTAAGGAAGTGTGTGTGTGTGTGTGTGTGTGTGTGTGTGTGTGTGTGTGTGTGGTTGTGTACACGAATGCCTGCCAATGCGGATTACCCACAATCCCCTACGTACTAATACGTTTACATGTATCTCTGCACTGATGTAATCTCGATCTGCTGTTTCTGTAGTGTGCGGTCGATTACCACACACAACCACAAACTTAGAAAGAACACACTGACTGAAATGGAGTGCTCTTTCTTTCCACGGTTATAAAACTCCTTTAACGGTTATAAAACTCCTTTAATATCAAGCAAAGCAGAACGCTGGAAAGGGAGAGCACTTCCCACAAAACAGAAAGAAAGGAACTGCTGCCTAGCACTGCTACAGAACATTCTGAAGCCAAGCAACATATTCAGACCTAAAACTGACATAACAAAGGAGAATTATGATTAAATTTAGAGGATCTAACACCTGTGCACATACTGTCTGCACACAAACAATTAAACTTCACAGAGAATGAAATGCAGTGTTGAATCTAAAATATGAAGTGTGTAGCTGGCTGCACCTCGGATGAAAACCCTGCTAAAGCATTTCAGAAACACAGATTGGTCAAGAGGACCCACACACACACACACACCTTTTCCTTCACATCCATGACGTACACTCCCTCCAGACTGATCCCCACACTGACGCTCTTCCTCCCGCCGCGGTGCAGGAGTCCCTGCGCTGGTTTATCGATCTCACCCACGAAGAAAGCACAGCTACCGGAGACAAACACACTGCAGGTGAGGTGAGGGTTCTCTTTCACTGCTTCACCAGTCAACTCACAAACTACCTAACCAGTAGTCAAAAGAAAGGCATGATGGTTATGATCTCATCATAACAGTGCATTCTTGAGGGTCAATGGAAAATGTTTTTTGGCAGTTTGCTTATGGCAGCTAGTTTTGGGGTGAACTTGTGAAAGCAGAACATTTTTCTTTTATATTTCAGGCCCCGAAAGTCCCTTAACAAAGACACACACATGGACACTGAATAGGATTTTAAAAGAGCACCAGCTTGTTTCCACTGGATGTGTTTTTGTTGTAGCACTGTTTTGCCCATTGCTCACACCTACACATCACACTGTTGGTTACTTTTGCACACAGTTTCCCCCTCAGAAGTCGTGCTGAAATGGTGATCATGCGTGTAATTCTCAAAACGCCCACCAGATGGCAGTGTTAATAGGCAAACCCGATATTACAAAACCGATAACCGATTATGGTAAAATGCTTAAATATCGGGAAAAATATCGGTAAAACGCAAAGACACACACACGGACACTGAATAGGGTTTAAAAAGAGCACCAGCTTGTTTCCACTGGATGTGTTTTTGTTGTAGCACTGTTTTGCCAGTTGCTCACACCTACACATCACACTGTTGGTCAGGGTTAGTAAAACACTCTTAGATGTTGAAGTAGGTGTGGCTCGTCCAAGTTGAGGGTCGAACCTTGTCGATTTTGACGTGACACGAGAAAATAAAAATTGATCGACTTTCATTTGAACCCCAGTTACTTGCAGCTCAGTGATTAGTTCCCACCTCTGGTAAACTTCATGTAAAACCTGTTTGTTCCCTAACTTAATCCAGATGTGAGTGAGCAGTGTGTGGCTGCAGTGTAAACTCTGTGTTTTGTGTTCCGAGCACACACCCGTAGTAAGGCAGCGTGTGGCAGATGCTGAGGTACTTCCGAATGAGTTCTGTGGGGCCCTGAGGGCCACTCAGTGTGCAATATTCCTTCAGTAGCCTCTGCTCCAGCTCTGTGTGGCGACCCCCCCGAGCCCGCAGGCTCGAGAAAAAACCCCCGGAGCCCAAAACCACATGTGCCGGCAGGAAGGAGGACAGTTTCTTCTCTCTGAAACAAACAAACAAACAACAAACATACCATCATCTCATACCAAATCATAACATACCAAATCATCTCAGCTCAGGTTTTAACTATAAAATACATATTTAAATGATTTGTGCATTCGTGATGATCCGTACGAACAGATGCAGGATTTCTGTTTCTTTGAGCAGCTCTGGCGAAGTAAAAAATCCACTTTACACCAGAAACCCCTCCCCTATAGGTTCTCCTCGCTGTTGCACTGCAGAGTATTAGTTGTAGTGATCGACCAATATTGATTTTTTTATTACCGATACCGATACCTATTATTTGTATGTTTAAGTGTCTGATAACCGATATTTAGAACGGATATTTATTTACCATTATAATTCTGTTTTTGACACAATTATCACTACACCACTCAAATGAAAAAGCTATTTAGTTTATAATAATCACTCCCTCACTGCATACAAATCCAAAGTAGGGGTCTGAAAGTGCAAAAAATAATCCAGAAATACTTAAAAAAAAAGTCACTGTTACTAAAGTCTTCAATGGAGTATAAACTACATATCTAGCTGCATAAACTACATATCAGTCATTTATGTAACACATGTAATGTGTGCATTAATAGCTGTTATGTTTAATAAAGTTTACTAAATATAGGGAAGCAAGTAAGTATACTTTACATTTGCACACAGTTTCCCCCTCAGATGTCGTGCTGCAATGGCAATCATGCGTGTAATTCTCAAAACGACCACCAGATGTCGGTGTTTATCGGCAAACCCGATATTACAAAACCGCTAACCAATTATGGTAAAATGCTTAAATATCAGGAAAAATATCGGTAAACCGGTATATCGGGCGATCTCTAATCAGTTGATACAGTTTGTGTTAGATCTTCTAGACCTGCTGCCCCAGGCTGGATATATTTGGAGGACGAGCCCTCACCGTGGAGGACGAGGGCTGATAAAGTGTGCAGGGGGTTTACAGTCTGTAATCACACACCTGAACAGTGTAGCTATTAGAGAGGCGTTTCTACTAAAGCAGCCAGTTTGTTCTCTGGAATCTGGGTGGAAATTTCCCAGCAGCACAGATCAACAGCATCACGTACCGAATGGCCGTGATTAGCTTTTGCTCATCCAGGCTCGTGCCGAAGTCGATGGCACAGCTCAGTGCGCCGAGCCGAACCCAGTGCTCCTGATCACAGGGATAACGATCCTCCAGGATATTCAGCCGGGCTTCATCGTACAGAAGCCTCAACACACCCTCATCATCCACCTGCAGCACACAAACCAGGACACAGCAAACACTCAGCTGCATGTCTATGCCAAACAATATCAGATAAAAAAAGATTCACAGAGGAAAAAATAAAACATTTTGATTTGGAAACATGAGCTTCACCTGAAGTTCTTTAGATTTGGGATAAAAAACATTCCTTCTGTACTGAAGACACGGCTCATCTGGGGAAATAAACAGAACAACGCATTAAAACGATTAACGCATGTGCGGATTCCACCCGGTGTAAACACCAACGGTGTATAAAATTTAAAAATATATATGATTAATGATTTGGTTGGGCTCAGTTTCTCTTTATCTATACAGCTAAAATAAAGGATCCTTGAAGATGTGCTTTATGGGAATTTGGTGAACATTTACATTTACGACAGACGCCTTTATCCAAAGCGACTTCCATTCCCTACCTACAGGGGGCAGTCTCCCTGGAGCAGCTTGGGGTTAAGGGTCTTGCTCAGGGACCCAGTGGTGGTGCTGAGGGTAGGATTCGAATCCAGGACCTCATGGTCCAGAGGCAAGTGTCCTACCTACTGAGCTACCTCCACCTCCAACCCCATATTATTAATTTGTTCAGTCCAGCAAATTGAAAGAAATTGCTAAAATGTATAATTTTTAGATAAGTTTAAATAATATCCTGGGGTGCACAAACTTTTGCTCAAAACTGTGAAATATCTGCTGCGATGGTTTCACGATTAACGTGACAAATCAGCTATTTAAAAAATCAGATTTTCTCAGGATTTAAATGGTGTTAAATAAAGTGTAAACACACTGGATGTGCTTTTGGATTTGCATCTTGATTTTCAGGTGCTGAGAGTTTCACCGCCTCATCCAAACCTCCTGGCTTCAGAGACGTTCCTGTTTTCCACACTCTGCATATTTCCCAGAGGAAAGGAAAACTCAAAACACGACCAGGTCCAGTCTGTTTCTCCTAAACAGAACTGAGCACAGTTTAACATCAGTATGAGATTCTGACCATTTTCTCTTACATTTCTCGAATTCAGCCCCCGAGAAAGAGCTTCCTCTTCATCTCAGCCTGATCCCTGTTTAAGTTCTTCAAATGACTTTTATTTCCTCTGACTGCTCTGATCTTTATTCATCTCAGACCATCAGATCTTCAGATCCACCAGAAGACCCAGAAGAGAACTTGGTTCCTTAGAAAGGAGTCTGAAATTTCAAGTCTCAGATCCACCAATATCCGACAGTTTTGGTCCATAAAGTTAAAGAGAAGAAACTGAGAAACGAATGAGAACAGCAGGAGAGCTTCTGCCTTAACTTGATTTTTTTTCTTTTGCTCCTTATTTCTCCTAAATGGTGGGTTTAGGAGAAACAGGTCAGACTCAATAATCTCCAGATAATAACAAGAAAAGATCATCCTCTAGGTTTGTGCACACTGTGCTAGATATCAGTAATAGTTCCCAAACTGACTTCCAAATACAGTAATGTGCAAAAGTCTTGTATGGAATTAGATTTGTGCCAAAATTTTGAAACAAAACTTTCAAAATATCAAAAAAAAATAATTCGAAATTTATTCTCGCCTGTGAGACGTTCAATTTCGCTGCTAGTTTGTCAGTTTGGCTGCTGGCTGTTCAGTCGCTTCGCCCCCTTTTACGTTTTTGTTGAGTGAGGATTCGATTTCAAGTCTGGCACAAATCTCTTGTGTGGGCGGGGCTTCGCCTCATTGGCCAGCAGGTTTTGAGTGACAGCTCCCTGCCCCGGCAGTTAACGATCACAATTAACGCGATCAACACGATCACAAGATCAACTCCACAAGTCATCAGTTGTAAGTATTGATCAAATATGTTCCTCATCGATGAACGTATCGTAGAGATGATCTTGTGCACAGATCTCAAATATCGTATGTTATCATAAATGGCGGCTAATGCTCCTGTTCATCCCTTTAAATGGCCGTACAAGCCCGCATTTCTGGGGCACGGAGTAGTAACTCAAAAACTAGAGATCAACCGATATATCGATTTACAGATATTTTTCCTGATATCGATTTTGTAATATCAGGTTTACCGATAAACACCGCCATCTGGTGGGTGTTTTGAGAATTACACGCATGATCGCCATTTCAGCACAGTGTCTGAGGGGAAACTGCGTGCAAAAGTAAACTTTATTAAACATAACAGCTATTAATGAACACATTAGATGTGTTACATAAATGACTGATTTGTAGTTTATGCACCATTGAAAACTTAAGTAACAGTGCCCTTTTTGAGTATTTAAAAAAATATATATATATATATAAAATATATATATATATTTCAGACCCCTAGTTTTGATTTGTATGGAAGGAGGGAGTGATTGTTAGAAATAAAACAGTAAATAATTGGTATCGGTTTCGGTAATTAAAAAAATCTATATCGGTCGAAGCCTTGGGTCCCTGAGAAAATTCTGCTTAAAACTGGATCACTAATGGGCTGTCGTGTTAGAATCTAAAGGTTAATTGTACAATGTACACAAATAACATCAATCCAGAACTGGTTTGATCTAAAGCAAAGTCTCTCTTAAACATTTCCAGATCTCTTTCCTCATGGAACTCCATCAAAAACCTGGATAAGCTGTTTTTATTTCACTAGATTCAATTAGTTTGTTCCGATTATGGAATTTTATAAATCCACACAGTGACTGAAATCTGGAACCAAACCTGCGTTCTTCTAAACGAAACGTCTTTTAAGGGGTCTTGATATTTTTCACCATTTTCTTGTTTATTTGCATTTATTCTCATTTCCACTGGAGTTTTGCAGACACTTCTGCTCAATCAGCCTCGAACAACCCGCGAAAGTGGCGCAGACTTACGCACAGGGCGGTAAATCGTACCAACACACTGAAAGGTGAAATGCTTTAGGGTCTGCAGGACGCGAGTGTGGAGGCGGAGGTGGACGTCACGTTCTTTTGAAGTTATCCTGTTGGATGATGAAAGGATGTGGCTTAAACGAGTGATTCTTCCTCCGACCTTTTGACCTCAGGAGAGAGAAAAGAAAGAGAGAGAGAGAAAGAGAAGTAGAGTTTGAGAGAGCGAGAGAGAAAGAGAGCAATATAGAGAGAGAGAGAGAAAGAGAAGGAGAGTTTGAGAGAGCAAGATATAGAGAGGGAAAGAGTGAGAGAGACACAGAGAGAGAGAGAGAGTCAGAAAGAGAGAGACAGAGAAAGAGAGAGAGACAAAGAGAGAGAGAGAGAGACAGACAGTAAGAGAGAGAGAGAGACAGACAGTGACAGACAGATCACATCAATAACTTTTAAGTGTGCAGGAAGGAGCTGGTTTAAGAGTGTCGTTGGGGAGACAGATAAAAGTGAGTATGATGGTCCAGAGGGGCCGTGGCCGAGTTGGGAGATAAGGAAGAGCTTATTGCAGGAGAGCCCATAAACTATACTGTCAAACGCCGCATCAGAAGAGCTGTGCCACAGCAAATAAGCACAGCTTGATCCGTCTTCCTCCTATAACTTCCAGAAGTAGCTTGAATAGAAGTGTTGCTGATAATGATCTGTACCATCAGGACAGGAAACCCAGGCAAATGTTTGGGCCCCAACATCACTGCTTTCCAAGCAGGTGTGGGGTTTGATTCCTAACTTGGGCAGCTCACCCCACTACTCCTTGGGCTACACTCCTAATGCTGCATTTGCCTACACTTGTGAGGCTTTAGATACAATAATCTACCAACTTTTGCAAGTGTAGTGTAAGTGACCAGGGGTAACAAATATTGGGTAGTATGAATTTTTTTTTTTTTAACTGACAGGTGTAACTGGTTTATTTGCCCCCCTTTTACAGATCTTTCAGTTAAGATATGGGCTTTCAGTCCTCACTCTCCCACTCATGCCTTTCTCCAGCCCCTTTAGGTGTCCTCGAGCATCTAGAAGGTGCAGCCTCCTGGAAAATGTTGCTATCTGGAGCCTCTGGGTCAGCAGGCAGGCAGGTGATTCCAGAGACACCTGATCTTCAGCTTAAAGTGAGGGAGGAAATAGGAGAAAACATGGAGCTGCAACTCTTTCGGTGGAGGTTAATGAGAGTCAAAGGGGCGAAACGTGGGAGGGGACGACTGGAGAGAGCAAGTGATGGAAAATAGAGGGGAGGAGGGTCAGCCAGGGCAAATCCATCCTGAACATGACTTGCTTCACAGACGTGCCTTGGTGAGCAGTGGCCAATTAAATCATCAGGATGTCGTTTTGCTAAATATAAAGACAGTTACATCATTAGTGCAAGAAGGTCATTCATTCACTATTATTCCCAGTTTATGGGACAAACTGTATCTGGAACATTAAACTGTGACAGCATTTTCTAAAAACGTGCCCGTTTTAATACAGACTTGGCATTGCCCACACTCTGCCCACTCATGTTATAACTCTTAATACATTTATTTACTTTGTACAAATGACCGCACTGAGATCTGACTGGGCGATGCAGCACCAAGACCCATTCTTATAACACTATTTCTCAAAACCAACAGATCTCTACATTCATAACCAAGTATCCCAGCTCCCAGAATCCTTTAAAAAATGTATTGGCAGGTTCACTCCTAACCCTATTTTGAAGGATTTTACCAAGGGATTTCCTACAATATTGCTCAGATTTGGATTTCTGCTCAATCCTGTCCTGGAAAGAATGTCTTGAAATGATGCATTGTCTTTATAAAACAATGAGACTTCTATAATATATTATGTAAAAGCATCTCATTCTCACCCAAAAGACTAGATCTCTGGTTTTTAAATATATGCAAATGAACGTATATGTAAGTGGATGTAATTGGCACATATACAGATGTTGATACATTTATGTAATACCAGTAAACGACTGGTAAAAATACATTGTGACTTCTAATGTTTTATATATCTCATAATGACTGTTAGGTATTTTTGCATTAAATGGAAATCAGGTTCCAATTTGATGCTTGTTAGTTTGTTTCAATATAAAGAATACCGTTGCCTGGACATTGTTCATTTGATCACTTATCTGTAAACAAACTTGATCACAATCACAGTTGTAACGGTAGCAATTGTCCCAACACCTATGATATTTGGCCAGAAACTGGCATAATAAGAAGTAGTAGTAACAATAATTTCTTCTACCTTCAGTTTGAATGTAAGAACATACACGGTTGGCATTTGCTTATCCTTGCGCCTCTCTGCAGCCTTCCTTACACCATCGGATTTGGCAGAGTCTCCTGAGGACCTCATGACTAAGCACACATCTATTAAATCCCCTCCAATACATAACCACGGAGCATTCAGATGACAGCCCTGCTGTTGAGACAGGATAGAGTGGAAACCATTTGAGAGGCTAGGGCTAGTTAGCATGGAGCTAATGGTCAGATATAATTGACTAAAATATAGCACCCAGATAAGAGGCAGGAGTCAGTTAGCAAGAAGCTAGTATAATAGAATGTTGAATTGGTAGTGGTTCAAAAAGATGAGGCTTCCCATAACCGCTGAAGCACCTGCTAGGGCTTCATCCTCCCAGGATTAATGCTACCATGTGACTGGGAGAGCCCCAGCAAATGTGTGGAACTGGAAGTAATTAAATTGGACATAAAACAAAAACAACATTTAGGGACAAAAATTTGAGGAAACCAGGGATCAGGCTAGCATTGGTTATAAAGTTTGCTAGCTGCTTGGGTTCGCCTGTTGTGCAGAAAAGAAAATAATAAAGGTAACTAGGGAGAACCTGGCCAGGGCCAATAGTAGATTTTACCCAATTATTTTAAAGCTAGCGTTTGGATCAGCTTTCAATATAAAGAAACTGGAGGAAACTAGCCTTGGAAGAGGCCATGTTTTGGATAATTAGCCTGAAAATATTCATTGTTTTGCTGTTAAGAGGATAAAAACAAAGACATCAGAAGATAAGCAGAGGCAAGGCTATGCTTCTGCTAGTTAGACTGAGCAAGTGGTATTGTGTTTGCATGCATTGAGGTAAAAGTAACACGGACAAACACAAGCTAGTTATCTAATTAGTTGCTTGCCTAGCTTATTTCGTTGAGAAAGGAAAATAAAAATTGATCTGGATAGAACCCAGCCTTCAGCTTGTATGAAAGGTCTGGAGATTATATACAGAGTTAGGAGCCCGATATTGAATACAGTGAGGAGAAAAAAGGTAAAGAATCTAGAGCAAAACACAGGCTGGGATTCAGTTGGTTAGCTTGAAGCTAGCTGCTTAATCACCTTTTATGTGGAAAGGTAAATAAAGATGAAGAAACTAGCCCATGTTTTGCTAATTAGCATGAAAATAGCAGCTTTATCTTAGCAAAGGAACACAGGAGAGGGAGGTTAGACTTGCGTTAGTTAGCATGATGCTGACAGTTTGATCACCTTTCACATGGAAAGGTCAAGAAAATCAAATACATTTTGAAAACAAATATTGGGAGAGGCTATGATGTTGCTAATTAGCATGAAGCTTACTTTAACACAGAAACTGGGGGAGAGGAGGGATCTGAGCTAGTTAGCATGGAGCTAGTTGCCCGAGCATCTTATTAGCTTGGCGGTTTTCCTCATGTCTTCACTGTGGAATTTAATTTCAGCTGCATGAGGGAGGCAGATAAGAGCCTGATGTTTCAGTCTGATTATGCCTTATCGTCCATGGGACAAAAGAGAAGGGAATGAGTTTCCCAAAACTGGACGGAGGTGCATCGTCTCCTGTTTACACATGAGGAACCAGGGAGAAAAAGACAGATCTCTGATTAAGAAATAAGATCATGGCTTTTTCTCTGTGGGTGAGTGAGTGAGGAGTCAGTTAGATAGCGTGTTATAACTCTTAATACATTTATTTACTTTGTACAAATGACCGCACTGAGATCTGACCGAGCAATGCAGCCATTCTGAACACTATTTCTCAACACCAACATTTCTCTACATTTCTCAACCAAGAATCCCAGCTCCCAGAATCCTTGCTTTCGACAAATTTGGCAGGTCCATTCCTAACCCTATTATGAAGGATTTCACCAAGGGATTTCCTACAATATTACTCTGATTTGGATTTCTAGCCAAACCTGTACTGGAAGGAATGTCTTGAAATGATGCATTGTCTTTATAAAACAATGAGACTTCAATAATATATTTTGTAAAAGCATCTCATTCTCACCCAAAAGGTTAGATCCCTGGCGTTTGCTTATACTAGCGCCTGCAGCTTTCCTTACACCATCAGATTTGGCAGAGTCTCCTGAGGACCTCAAGACAGACAGAGACAGACAGCGAGACAGACAGCGAGACAGACAGCGAGACAGACAGCGAGACAGACAGCGAGACAGACAGCGAGACAGACAGCGAGACAGACAGCGAGAC